>JAASAO010001364.1:0-28355 GCA_017311375.1 Mytilus coruscus
GTCAGAATTTTTTTTTTAATTCATAATAAATTTCGCTGAAATATTCTATATTCTAGGTTAGTAATGGAGCATATAGAGAAGACAATCCTTCTTAAAGAAACATGAAACTGCGAATTGAGAAGAAAATTAAATGTCAGGAAATCATGCCAGGTTCAGAAAAAAAAAAAAAAACATTTGCCTGTAAAAGATTTCTGAGATAATTATTAAAAGGACGTCTTGCTTACAAATAATTTTAAAATAAGCCGTAATGAGAACATGCAATTGCTTTCAAAATATATTAATAAGAGACCTGGTTCAATGGTTCTCGATAATACTCTGATTAAATGTAACCGTCAATAAATTATTTATCGTTCCACCACATACTGGCAGTTCGAATAATACATCAATTGCCTACGTACTTTGGACACTAAGCATAAAACCACACATATCCAGCAAGGAAAACTTGTGTTCAACAATCGTATGACTGGGGCACCAACAATACGATGGGATGTTAAGATGCCTATCAGCGACACCAATTGCAACTAACAATAGGATGTTAAGATGCCTATCAGAGACACCAACTGCAACTAACAATAGGATGTTAAGATGCCTATTAGAGACATCAATTGCAACAAACAATAGGATTTTAAGATGCCTATCCGAGACACCAATTGCAACAAACAATAGGATGTTAATATGCCTATCAGAGACACCATTTGCAACTAACAATAGGATGTTAAGATGCCTATCAGAGACCCCAATTGCAACAAACAATAGGATGTTAAGATGCCTATCAGAGACACCAATTGCAACTAACAATAGGATGTTAAGATGCCTATCAGAGACTCCAATTGCAACAAACAATAGGATTTAAAGATGCCTATCAGAGACACCAATTGCAACAAACAATAGGATGTTGAGATGCCTATCAGAGACACCAATTGCTACTAACAATATAATGTTGAGATGCCCATCAGAGAAACCAATTGCAACTAACAATATGTTGTTGAGATGCCTATCAGAGACACCAATTGCAACTAACAATAGGATGTTAAGATGCCTATCAGAGACACCAATTGCAACTAACAATAGGATGTTAAGAAGTCTGAATACGGTAATGTAAAAATGCATGTTTTCATATAATTAAGTAGTTATAGGTACATCATGGAAACACTCAATTTAAAATCATAAATTGGTATCAGTTGACAATTATTTATCGTATGTATTGAATACTAACTCTTCTCCTTTTTTTATTTTATGATATTTCACCAGTTTTGCTTGATTTTATATGTACTTACTATTTTTTGTAGTGTTGATGCAACATTCTCAAACAGAATTGGAAAATATGTAAATGATGGCATAAAAAGTTACCAAAATGCAAGAGTAAGAAGGATTATTGTAGACAACATACCAAGGGAAGCGATATATGCCGTTCAGGATATTTCCCCAGGAACATAAATTTTATATGATTATGGTGTAAATGACCTTCCATGGAGGCAAACTACTTCAAAAGTAAGTAGTTAGAAGGAATATGTTCTGCCATGCATTTTCAAGGCAATTGCTTTTTGCCCTTCTGCTATCCTGAGACTCATTTTGTATGAGGTACATGTATTACCAACTGATCATTGTTGCCAAAATTTAAAATAATCTGCATACAAATGTCTTCTTTTAGAGAACCACTGAATGGAATGGTTATGGTTTGTGTTTGCTATTTCAAAAAGAAGTTTTACATCTTCCGTAGTACCTTGAAATAAAATGTATCCATCACCTTTCAAACGTTTATGAAATAATATTTTGTTTCTGTGTGGAAAAATATTTAGAATTTTATTTATATGTTGGTATATGGCTATATCTAAGATTTGAGGACTTGCTAGCTCCTATAATTTGCCTATAACATTTTTTGTTGAAGGTAAATTCATTATTAAGGAGAATTAAGTTTGTTTTTTGTAGAAGATAGTCAAGACTAGGTTTTATTATATTATATTCTAGGTTTTCATTAATCCCCGTTTGTTTTAAGCGTCAATAATTTCGCTAAATCTTAGATTTGTTTAAAGGGAAGTGATATCATAAGTCGCCAGTAGAGTATCGGTTTCTATCTTTGATTTTTCAAGTAGACGAATAAATCTACCTGTATATGTACGTTGTTTGTGTTTCAACTATTGGTAATATGAATAGGCTAAAGATATATTGATATAATATCCACCCGTATATATTTAAATTATAATATATTAATTTAAGGCTACTGAACTAACTTGTGTTTAGTTTTTTTTTTTTTGTATATTTACAAGAGGGGCAAGATCTCCAGTTAGTACATAGAAATATGGGTTTTAGTTGAAATTCCAGTGCATATGGCTATGGCGTTATATGCCGACTTTAGCGTACCTGGCCCACAGCTATATAGAAACTTAAAGAAAAAATATCAGCAAGACAAGATCTACATAGAAGCCTAATGGCCGAAATTGTCGGTCAACTCCTTATTGGAGTTATTGCTCTTTCGTGATAATTTTTACCAATTGTTTGCGTGTCGCCTATTATCTTTAAAATACAGAAGATATATAGAAACTTCAAATTACAAATATGATCAAAACAAACTATAACTAACTCAAATTTTGCCAAAAATCATTAGAAGACATTTAATCAAATTGATTTCTCTTATGAAATAAGATTGATTGATTGTTGGTTGCTTAACGTCCAGTGGCAAATATTTCATGCATGTTCAGGAGGAGAACAAGTTAACAATAAATACAATAGGTAGGTCTTGTCATAATAGAGGCCATTCGGTATGATGGTCGGGGAAATTTGGACTGCCACTGAAAAATGAGGGTATATTGGATAGGGACAGAAATTTTGCCTTGCAACAGGCCACCTACGGACCCCTCAAAGAGTTGTTGTAAGGGTTCTTAACGTGCAAAGAGCGTGGCACTCTCTTTACACGAGGCATCGAATTTAACGTCCCCATTCTGACCGGACGTGACTGCGAACTTGATACATCCCGCACAGCCAAACGGACGCCCCACTTCGGCAAGCGTTTTACTGCCGGTCGGGAGAAGACCAAGTGACCATGTTTCGTTTCCCCAGTCACCCTTGGGGGATCTTATGCAATAAGGATTTTTAATTCTTTTTGTGTTTGGGCTAAAACTAAAGAAGATAAATCGCGGGAAACTGATGTCATCAATTTTTTTTTCTAATCCACATTGTTGGAGAGTGTTAAAGGTAGACATTGATCTAGGTGTGCGGCACTTGCTCTTTAGAGCCTTTCGTGTATTGTTTTCCAAACACTGAAACATGTGTTGATAAAGTTTTATGTGTATTTTGTATGTATATATTTATTTTTTAGTTCAGGCATTTGCCGCAGCAACAGCTCTGGCATATTCAGATGAAATATCAGAAAAGATAGTCATTACTGCTTCTAACGAAATTTTCAAAACACCTGCAGATGGTTGGATTAAGGAAGGTCGAACATATTTTGTAATTGAGGGTAGGCTACGGAAAGATTTCAGGGTTAACTACTGCGTCCGCGTTAAGACCCAAATATGGCGTCCACGCCTAGCCCAAATATGGCGTCAGAGTCCGACGTCCACCTTTATGGGTCATACAATACTTATAACACTACTCACCATTTATCGTTCGACCGCTCACCTGGTGGTCTAAAGAATACACCAATTGCCAACGTGCTTTGGACGCTAAGCATAATACTACAATTAGCCAGCAAGGAAAACATGTGGTCCACAAACGTAAAACTGAGGCACCATCAACACGCCCTAGACCTGCAAAGGTCATCAACTATAATGACGGGGTCATTCGAAAGTAACTAATGTGAATAAATGCATGATACATAAACGATATATATGTGCTTTTTTTTAACTTATAATGTTCAATAATATTGAATGGTGGTGTTCATCTAATTTTAGAAAGCAGAATATTAAAAATTCAGAATTAACGCGTGGCTAATCTTTTTGAGGTAAATTTTAATCATACCTGCATGAAATTAATTAAATGGTTCACAGAAGACGTAAGAAATAATGTATAATGATTATGACATCTGTCATGAATTGATAAAGAGATAAATAATTTGTCTCTTCTCGTTCATGATTTAATTAGCTGGTGTGTTTTTATCAGCATAATTAAAACTAGACGTATTTCATAACCCTGTTGTCAATGTTTTTGATAAGTCTTAAGTATGACACTTGGCATTGTGCAATGGAGGTGCACAGGAAAAAGGCTAAGATTACAAAAGACACACGGAAATGAGGAAAGACGCGGTTTTCGAAACTAAAATACGCATCTGCTGGATTAAAAACCCATGGTTACTGAGCAATGAAGAACTGTAATGAAAATGCTGATCAATAAGTGCTCTTGCTTGATTCCATTATGGACCACTACAAACAAGATCATAGGAACTGTCATCAAACATCTAAATGCAAACTTATTGACAATGTTCCATCACGACATATTATTCGAAATCCAAGAGCTGAGTTGTAACTAAGGAACAGTATATAGAAACCTTTACATTTAAAATCATCCAGAAAAGTATGCACATTGTCGTGACACTCGTTATATTGAGAGTTATTATAATACAATTGAGGTATTTTCTACTAAAGCAGCCATATAGGCCCGACTTCAAAAATTCTTTAATTCATCAAAATTAATCGGTATTTAAGGCAATACTACAAGCGATGACCCAGTCTCTGTAAATTTTCCAAGTTTTGAAATTTATCAACATAAATTCAACACATTGTAGCCACAGATAGAAAAGAAGATACGAGTCTTTAAAATGTGCAAAACGGGCAAAAGATAAAAGTAAAATATACACTTATTTGGCTAATGCATTAGTAGATGGGGAAGTAGAATTTCCAGAAAGTTGGCCTATAAAACAGAACATTCTATAATTATCTGCTATCGTAATAGCCTCCTTGAATGCAATAGCTACATTATATCTGATTTACAATTTTAAATCAGTTTATACTCCTGTAAAAGCGGACTACGTTAATTATGAATTCTTAACAACTCATACATTTTTCGATTTCAAAATCCCGGCTGAAATTAGTGACGTATTTATTTCAGGACTACTTGTTCACTTGAAATGCTCTGAATTTACTTTTATAAATAAATATACCAACCAATTTCTTCAAGTTCAACCGTATATTCGAGTGTCACCATTAAGAGCTTACTTACTACGTTGTCTAATAAAAAAAAAAAAAAAACACATATATTTTGGTAGTACATCACAACATAAAATATCCGGTGGGCAAAAATGAAACAAAAAAATAGATAATAATCCTAGACTTATCACTTAAATTTCAAGCTACAGAGAACGAAATACAGGAAAAACGAAACCACCAAATTATTCAATGTATCCAAATGTCTCTTAAATATTATTAAAATGAAAAGGAATGCAACTGCCAGGACACTAGTTTTAATTCATTTTTCTCTTAACAACATTTTTTTTCTCTTTCTTTTTAAGAAAAATGAATTTTTATGTACGTCATTATTTTCAGAAATGAAGATCATATGTAATTTTTGAATTCAGACAGTGGGCGCAACGACAGCTTGCACACAGATTGCTCCCACATTTCAAGGATTGATACGTTTTGGGGAAAATGCTTTTCATTATATATGTGCAATTAAAATTAGTAGGGTATTTAGATATAAGTAATTTTGTTTTATATGATATAACTAATGCAAGAATTAGTGTTAAATTTTTGCTTTATGATTGTAAAGTTATTTTCACAATGAGTAGGAAGTTACATACTTTACACACCTATAAATTTAATTGCAGAAGAAACAAACTAATGTGTAGATGCATTGTATGCAAATGTCTTAGACAAGTCCGTTTAAATTATCTAAATCAAATATCAAATGAATTCTTTAATAATCTAAAATATATATTCTTATTATTTCTTTGTTTGTGGTAATACGAGGTTCAACAAATAAATTTCGATTACCACACAACAAATTAATAATGTATCATCTACTTTCACAAATGGAAATAACGTGCTTATTCAATAATTCCCAAGTAAAAGCAACATCAGCATTCAATATGATAGCGCCGATATTTCAAGGACTATTGCGATTTCAGGAAAACGAAATTGATTTATCCGAGTTTTCATATCATGCTTTTATATATATCAATAAAAGATTTAGTTTAAATCAGACGAAAATACTTCCCATAAAAGAGATAAATGATATCATTCATTTATCTTCGTTTTAAAATTTTGATGCGAATGATTTGATGTGGATATTAAACACATTTCATGTAAATTATGAAAACGCAAGTAATGATGTCAAGTCTTAAATCCAGAGGATACCCGGAACTAGCTAAAAATATTAAATATGAAATTATTCAGAGTAGAATAAGTATATTTGTTTTTATTGCAAGATTGTAAAAACTATTTTCAATGAACAGAGACGTGCATATGAAAAACACGTATAAATATGATTACAAGAACGCGTCATAACCCGTATTTGTAATGTTTGTAAATTTTATATTGATTGATTGTTGGTTGTTTAACGTCCAGTGGCAAATATTTCATGCATGTTCAGGACGGGAACAAGTTAACAATAAATACAATAGGTAGGTTTTGTCATAATAGAGCCATCCGGGATGATGATCGGGGAAATTTGGACTGCCACTGAAAAATGAGGGTATATTGGATAGAGACAGAAATTTTGCCGTGCAACAGGCCTCCTAATGGACCCCTCAAAGAGTTGTTGCAAGGGTTCTTAACGTGCAAAGAGCGTGGCACTCTCTTTACGCGAGGCATCGAATTTAACGTCCCCATTCTGACCGGACGTGACTGCGAACTTGATACATCCCGCAGAGCCAAACGGACGCCCCAGATTAATAATGGAACAGGTACAGAAGACAATCCTCCTTAAAGAAATATTAAACTGCGAGTTTAGAGGTAAAATGAAATGTCAGGAAAGCAATCCATTTTATTACATAAACACTTAATTCGTTGTCTTTGGTTTCTTTTTTTATTTTAAAGAAGTTGTCTTTTTATACGTGTACAAGGCATATTATGATGATTTATCTCATACACCGGTCTTTCGTTTTTCTTTTGTAAATCTATGTAGGTTGAAAATTCATTTATTGCAATGTAGATTTCACGACAGTCAGGGAACGGTAGATCTGAATCTTCATATTCAGACAACGGCGATTGTTGGGAATCTTCTTCCAGTTCAGAAAGGCCTACCAGAGGCAGGGAACGTGGACGTCGCCAGTATCGTGGACGAGGTCCGAGAAATGTTGGTCGGAGAGTAAATATAGAAGGCCTGTGTATTGACCAGACATGCGGACAAGGAAAGATTTAGCTGTCCGTCCAGCGTAGAGAGGAAAGAGATATTAAAATGAGGGTAAATATAATTGCTCTTTTTTTCACAATCAATCAATAGTCATTTTGCATTGTGTAAAATTTTATTGTGTTATTTATATGCCTTCAACCCCTCGGGTATACGTGAACAGTTCGGTAATAAATATGAATAAACTTTCATCCATATTGTATCAAAAAGGCAAACATTAAGGAGATATCGAGGGTTGCACCTCTATTTCCTCTAATAAATATAATTGTCATATTGTAAAAATGTATAGTAAACATTGTTGCAAACATTTTCTTTTGTCTTTCAGGAAAGTATTTCTCAGATGTCGGCAGATGATTTGAGAGATTTGGTGTTAAGCATGTTTGACAAAGATCAATCAATAATGTTGAACATTGTAGACAGGAATTCACAAACTGAAATTCAAGGATACCATCCTTTACCTGAGAGTAATGCCCCATCTTGGTGTGTTTGTACCATGTTCATAGAACTGAGGAGAAGAAAAAATGTTGCAGGCGAACACCACAAATTGCACATTACCGGTACGTATTAAGTATTCTTTTAATTATTGTTTTTTTTTTCTTTTTATAATGATAATTAATAAGTTGTTCCCTTTTCTCCAAGTCTTTGTTCATTTTTAATAAAACACAACTAGAAGATCAAAGGAGAATTCCATACAGTAACATTTATAGTTTATAGTGAAAATTGTTTCAATTTGCTAATACGTCAACATTTGTTCTTCGTATGTCCCAGACAGATGGTTTATGTTTTATTATTTAGTGTGGTTGGCAGTACAATCCTGCATTTTTTACGTTGTTTTTTTAAATTCTGAATGGTTCATTGTAGATTTGTAATTCGTAGGATTTTAAAATAAATCATTAATACTTATTTAATTATAAATAATAATTTAATTTTAGTTGGGATTGAAAAGGGACAATAATTTGTGTAAGCTGTATTCACCTGTATGCATTTTCCCTCTGTTTTGAATGTTTACAAATACAATGAAATCCCATATTCTTATAATTCTTTCAGATTCAACAAAATATGATATTGATTATCTTGTTGAGGATAGAGGAGGGAAATTAGGCCAAGAGTTTCTCGTGCATTAGAAAGGTTATTCACCTGATTAAAGAACATGGGAACCTGTTGTATCATTACCACCAGCTGCCTTGAGTTTCTATTGGCAGACGAAATACAGCAACTAAAAATAAAAACTTAACCATGTAGTTCTTTTGGTAATTCTTAATGGTATGAATAAAACTATATATATATAGTTATGTAGGACTCTAAAGTGCGATGGGAACGCTTAAGTACGATGGTCACGCTAAAGTGCGATGGTCTTCGCTGAAGTGCGATGGTGTCTCACGCTAAAGTGCGATGGTCCGCGAAAGTATAGACGTAAGAAACGTAGTTGGGTTATGACGTTAACAGTCGTTGTTACAAACCAAAAATGAACATGCCGAAAGATGAATTAAGAATATTTGATTAACAACTTTTAAACGAAATGTCCTTGACTTAATTTCAAACCTAACCGTGCTTTGTCGACTGATGCAAATGTGTGTTTTTTTTTTTTTTTTTTTTATGCTGGAAGAAGGACTTGTATCCTGCAGTCGACCATTTTACTATAAAGATACAAACTAGTATACGAATACGTATCCTGTATCATGTTTCTATTAGAGGCGAACGGATACATTTAAATCGTTGTTTATGTTGCAGTTTACTTTGCGGTCCCCGTTGAAGTATTGTTGATTTTATTGAAAAGTAACCGGCGTCAGTAAAATAAAGGTAGAAGGAGATGTACATGTTTTCAAGCGTAGATTATACATTTTCGCCTAAAAAATTAGTTTGTACATTGTAGGAAAATATAACATGTATTTTGAACTCGCTACGAAAAAAGGTGAAAGCTCGGCGAACACCGCCTTTCTCTCGCATTTAAATTTAAGCTTGTACAAATAAATCTTACTTATTCCGACAATGACCGAATTTTTGTATTTGCAATTTTAAATTACGACTGTTAGGGGAGGTGTTCTCAATAATTAATGGACTGTGTGAAAGGCAATCTACACCAATTATCCAATATGCCAGAATTATTAAAAATTCATTTACCAAGGAAATATAGTATTCTGTGACACCTAAAATACCTTTCTAGCAATTATTGCGTGGTCAGTCTTTTAAAATTAGAAACAATCACTTAAGCCTACCGATTAATCATATAGACTATCACATTATATGTTATACCTTAGCATAGTAGCTTTTGCAAAAAGATTTGTTTTTAGCATGCATCCATATAATTTAATGTTTTCGGTCATCGAACCTTACCCTATTGTTCCATCGCACTTTAGCGTGCTGTACCATCGTACTTTAGCAATCAGGCAACCATCGCACTTTAGCGTGAGACACCATCGTACTTTAGCGTAGACCATCGCACTTTAGCGTGACCATCGCACTTTAGAGTACCATCGCACTTTAGAGTCCTACATATATATTATTATTTATAAACTTTTTTTCCTCGCAAAGCATCAACCATTTACGCCAGCAAAAATAGACTGGCCATATTTATCACATTATTTCAGCCAGGTATGTGCTAAGGAGAATCCCAAAGGAAGGAATTGGGCAAAGCATTTCTATAAAGTGAAAATTAAATTGCTCTGGACAAGGGAAATATAAGATATTCGACTAATTCGTTAATCAAAAGCTTTTAAATATTTTTTTCTGTTGATCTGCTGTGAGATGTAATAAGGAACAAGCATAAGCCTACACATTTTATGCTGTAGACTTTTTATAATGTTAATAGTTTAACTTCTCATGAAGTGGATGCCATAGCTGACTGCTACATGGAAAATCATGCCAGGTTCAGAAAGAATTCGTTTGCCTGAAAAGGATTTCGGGGATCATGGTTGAAAGGACGTCCTGGTAACAAAATAATTATTTTATAAGTAGTTGGTTAAAAAGTTCAGCACTAATTTTATCGAGGGATTTAATAAGAGCTTCAGACGATCATTACCATCAAATGTAACCTTCAAGAAATGAAAAATGCAGAGAAAGAAGGTATTCTGACCTCATTGATTACACTTTCAGCTGGAAAATGTTTGCGAGAAATATTGTTTTCTTCAAAACACGTACATCAGTATTTACATGAATTGTGGTAAGTACCTATGTTCAGTGATATTTAAAACTTTTTTTATCCATTGGATACTTTTGATGTTATTTTAAAAGAAATTTTATCTTCAGACGATTTCAAACATTTTATTTTTAAATGTCTTAAGAAGATTTCTGGGGGTTGTGTTATGGAGCTCCAGAGAAAATTAAGAGAAATGAAGGAAAAAAAAACATTGAAAGAGCATAAAATTAATTTAAATAATGCGCAATTATTGAATGCTCACCACAATTTTATAAGAGATAATATTTAAGTTTCACAGAACGGTTCGCAAGTGCACATAAAATTAATATTTAAAACTATTATAATGTTATTAATTTATATTAAGCGAGTAATAAGCATGACACATTTTGTACATTTTGATTGATTTAAATGTACTTGATAATTATTCTTGCATATTCAAACACATACTATCAGTGCACATATTTCTTATAGGACAGTTCCAATAAATTAACTTAGGCATTGCTAGTTCGGAAGGAGAAAGGAGTAGAGGAGGAGGTAATCTTTCTTTAATCTTGGATTGATGGAAATTAATTTGTTATGTGGTCACCAAGCATGATGCCAATCTTTCAAATTTTTTAGAAAGTGTGTGTTTAGTTAAAGACTCTGATGGAAATGTAGCATACAATTTTGGAGAAAATATCAAAGTTAGCGACCCTAAGGAAATATTGGTATTGTCTGATGATGCCATCAAATCTTTGATGAAGACTCCCAAGAAGAGGCATAGATCAAATCATGGAACACCAACTAAACTGAGAAAATGTCCAGCTTTGATACATATGGAATGAAAATCTAGAGAATACCGCTTTATTGGTTGAATACAAAAAATTGTGATCATATTACATATTGTTTTCCAAAAGGAAAAAAATTGAGTTGTCACACGGAGATACGCACCAATTTTGATAGAAACATGGCCATAGTAATGACAAAAGTGAACGACTTTTACTATGTGAACTTTTATAACAATTATCCGAGGAATTCATGGCTAGGAAAATATTCTCTTGGCTAGGGTGAGCGTCCGAAATTGGTTAACACGAAGGAAGGTCTGGAGCAGATGTTCCAACAATTTCAGGTAAGTATTTTTTTAAATAAATCGGTCGGTGTTTTTTTACGGTTAATTGTTGTCAGTTTATTTTCGTATTTATACATCCATTCAATCATTCTCATGTTTTGAGTATTTTCAAGAAATATTTTAAGGGCTAAAAGCCATATGAACCCCAACAACTACAACAACTTCAAAATCAGCAGCCACATCAACCTCATATTCAGTGGCCACAATGACCAACACAACCAGCTTAAGAAGGAAGAAAATTTCGATGCAATGTTACTTTAAGTGACATTATTGAAGTTCATCGTAAATTGTTATTTATTTTGTCTCACAACAGTTTGAAAATATTGTCATAGGAATAAACATTTCATTTTATTACTTACAATTATAAAGACATATCAACAGTACACATTACAACACTTTTGTACAAATGTAATTTTATGGTGTCCATAGGCATAACTCTGTACTGATTTTTTCTGTCTACATTTATAACTTATGAGACACTGCGACGAGATTGATGATATTGTCTGATCCGAAAGGATTGGTGGTGAAAATGGTTGTAATCTGTTGTTGGCCAATGTTATATCTTTCAAAAAGACCCAAAACCAAAACTTAGATATTACAGAGACGCTTGAGAGTCAGCTTTAGTTTGCAAACCTTTCCAAATTGTGACCTATTAGTTTCATCTTCGAACATGTGGAAACCACCATGCAACAAGTGCATTTATTTCGGGAGAGGAGTAAAGATACTATAACTGCATTTAAAAAGCACATAAGTGAATTAATAAATGCTGAAACACCGCAACTATACAATCCTGCAAACTCGCAGATTAAGAACTTTATTGAAATGTCAGGAAAACAACAGTTGATATGGTGGGATAATATGGGGCTTCAAAAGATACAATTATTGAAAGAACAAAAAGACAAAAAAATATGAAACTAATGAGGCAATATCAGTAAATGCAAGAATACACCACTCTCCCGAACTTATGGAAACTCTGATAACAGATTATCGAATGATAATTTGGCAAACGAGAGAAGAAAAATGTCCATCATATTTATAAGGGAAGAAATCCACAAATACAATTATTTTCCTTCAATCACGTGCCATTAAATCATCTGATGGTTAATCCGAGGTAATATATCATTGATTGATTGTTGGTTCCTTTACGCCGCATTAGTACAAAAAAGCTATATCGCGGCGAGAGCTAATTCGATTATTTTACAATTTAAGGTATATTTTTGAAATCAGACAAAAGGTCCTTCAATAATAATTACAAGAATAACTAGAACATTTAAAACAGAACAATAAAAGGATGTTCCGAATAACCAGAAAAATAAACATTACGCTAATGTGCCATTCCTTGTATTTACAATTATTGAGAAGTCGGAAGCAATGAGCTTTTAAACCAAAACAATAACCCCACAGAAAATCACTAGCATGTCCTATGTATAGTACAATGCCCATTTAGATCGATGTTTAACATATATATTAACACTAAACCGGCCAATTCAAAATAATCATGAACTTTTATACAATTTAAATCTTACCAACATCAAACATTATCTTTCATACAGCAGTTGTTTATCACCAAAAATCGTGTAAATATGTAATGTTACATGTACACATTTGTTTACGATGAAATATGTCGGGTGTGATAATCTGAATAAATAGAATCGTATCCTGCTTAAAGAGAATGTGGGCATAGAATAAAGTTAATTTACGTATCACTACTTCCTCTGCATTTCATTAAAAGAAATTGCCATAACAATACGAAATGTAATAACAATACTGATTACAATAAAGGTGACTATTTTTTTTTTATTTAAGAACAATTGACTTTTGCCTGCAGTTTGAATTAATCGTAAACTTCTTAAATCCCAATGATTTAAAAATGTCTGCCATGTATTACTGCTAACACAGAGCTTATGATCATAATATAGTTTTGCGGTTATCTGTACAGTAACAATTTCATCACTATTTAATATTTTGTTATCTAATAGTGTATGTCACATACATTCCTATGAATGTAGGAATGTATGTAATAGGAATATTGATGAAAATAAAGCTGACTTTAACGCAATGAATTTTGCATTCAGAGAGTCGATGGACGCCCAAATTTGATTCACGTCCAGCAAAGCGAATGTCCATATAAGGATATTCAATGACGAAATTACGTAATTCATTGCTGGCTTTCATGTTATCTTTACTTTTAACAATTAGCCGTTGCCTGCAGTTTAATTGGGTCGTGTTCGTGTTGAATCCAATGATTTACTCATTCATTTCTGCTGTGTTCAGTGCAGCTCGCTAACAAAGAGCTCATGATCATAAAATGGTTTGGTGTGATCTGTACAGTAGCAATTCCATCACTATTTAATATTTTCGTTATTTTAGGTATATCACAATGTCTTACAATGGAACGTCCATTTAACTTCAAGGGGTGGTATGGTTTCACAAGGTACGTCTAAACACTGCTCAAGACCTCCTGAATGCACTCAGGACATATAGTCATCGTATTTGCACACAGGATGGATGTTTTTATTCGTTACACCTGCTTATTTAAGAGTTAAATTTTGGTAAAATTTGAAATCGAACCTATAAAGTTATGTTAACTCTTCTAAAATAATGAGGGAACGTGTCACTGATTACACAACTACTGAGCCGTGAATTATCCAATCAACAAAATTGATTGGATTATCTTTATTGTTGTTTATGAGTTGTGTTGTTAAGTACAGTGTTACGTTTTTATTAAAATGATGTTTCACGGGATGGTTTATTGTAGTTCAGTTTATAAATCATGCATAGTGAATTTACGTTTACGGAGATAAAAATAAAATAACCCATTCGATGTACTTTTTCAGTTTATTTTTCATCGTAAAGGCTAATTTATTTTTGAGTTCTGCAGTTCATGAATAAAGAAAATAAAAAATCATATTATTTTATAGTTGATTTTTCGAACAAGTTCGATTTTTGTTTTTATTTGTGTATTTTTTTTTCTCTCTCTCCAAATCAACTTAATAAACTGAAACAATGTTTACTGAATATCAAATTTGATTGAATTTGTATATCTTTATCCTCAATAAACCATATATATATAGGTATAGAGAAAACAGTAATGTACAATATTTAGAATTTAACCTTAACAAGACAGATCAGTATTTATTTATATCATTTGCTAAGTCTAATATCTTGGCTGCGTACTTGCTGTCCTTGGTCTTTTCCTATGGTTTGGCTTTGTATGTCCTGAGTGCACTCAGGAGGTCCTGAGCGGTGTTTGGACGTACCGAGCTCAAACTGATACACAAATAGCATAACGAACGCCCATATAAGGCGATTCGATGACAAACATAACTAATTCAACGATTCCTTTCATATTAACGTCGTTTTAGACTTATTCTTTTAAAAAAAAAAGAATGATTAGCAATTCCCTGCGTTTTAAATTGTTGAATGCAATCAGGAACACGATCCATTGATTCATTTATTCTGCTGCTTCAAATAAAGAACCTAAGATCGTTTAATATTTTTGCCGTGATCAGTAGAGTAACAATTTCATCAGTAATTACTAGATATGTCATTTCGGTACATTGCCGGCTCATCTGCATGTTCCACTAAAGAATTGTCCATTAGATTGACTAACATTCTGTCCGCGGTGAAAGAGGGTCTTCAGAAATACTGTGAAACGGTTTACTCGCGTAGTGGTATTAACCATATGTGGATTCTTAAAACTCTAAAGAACTTCTGGATAATTTTAAATCTCGGTCTTTTCTGAAATTAGTTCTATCAAAACTTTTGATTTTTCTACCTTGTATACCACCATTCCCCATGTGAAATTGAAAAACCGTCTAAAAGAAATAATCCACAATGCTTTTCATCATAAAAATGGTAGCATACGCTATAAATTTATTACGTTGGGATACCATAAGGCATATTTTGTTAATAGCGAACAAAAGGGTAAAACATGCTACACAGAGGAACAAGTGATCAGTATGCTGGAGTTCCGTATTGACAACATATTTGTTGAATTTGGAGGTAGACTTTTTCAACAAATTGTTGGCATTCCTATGGGAACGAACTGTGCGCCTCTCCTTGCCGACCTCTTCTTATTTTCATATGAATCGGAGTTCCTTCAGACACTTGTCAAAAACAAGAGGATCAAACAAGCCAGGTTATTTAATTTCACTTTCAGATATATTGATGATGTTCTTTCCATTAACAATCCGAACTTTTCTCATTGGGTTCCATTAATATATCCACCAGAACTAGAAATTAAAGAAACAACAGACACGGCTTCCTCCGCCTCATTTTTAGACTTATACCTCGAATTTGACATACACAGTCATCTCAGTACCAGAATCTATGACAAACGAGACGATTTTAATTTTGAAATTATCAATTTCCCCCACCTTAGTAGCAATATACCAACTTCACCTGCATATGGGATATACATTTCCCAACTTATTCGGTATTCAAGAGCTTGCAGCTCCTACTCAGACTTTGTAAAACGTCACCAGTATCTGAGCAGAAAGTTGATGAACCAGGGGTATGTCAAAGAACGTCTTGTCCTTTTTCTAAAAAAGTTCATCGGAAGGTACCAAGAACATGTTGATAAATATTCCGTATCAACTTCACAAATAATACACGATGGTCTTGAAGTATAGATTTTGCGTAGTGACGTTGTTTATCATCTTAATAACGTGTTATAGTATTCTTTTATTTGTCTTAATTAATATTACTTTTACTGTTAAGTCCAGTTGTTTGATATATCCATTTGACGTGACTCTGTGCTTATGTATCCCGTCATACCTTGAACGACAAAATTATTTCATTTTTTAATATTACTTTTACCGTTAAGTCTGTTTTTAGTGATATACATTTGACATAACTCTGTACTTATGTATCCCGTCATAATTTGAACCACACTATTAGTTTATTTATTAATATTACTTTTACTGTTAAGTCTGTTTTGTGTGATATCCATTTTACGTGACTCTGTGCGTATGTATTCTGTCATACTTTGAACGACAAAATTATTTTATTAATTAATATCATTTTACTGTTTAGTCTGTTTTTAGTGATATACATTTGACGTGACTCTGACTTATATATCCCGTCATAATTTTAACCACACTATTATTTTATTTATTAATATTACTTTTACTGCTAAGTCTGTTTTTTGTGATATCCATTTTACGTGACTCTGTATTTATGTATCTCTTTATACCTTGAACGACAAAATTGTTTTATGTCTACCTGTGCGAATTTCAAACGCGCGATTTTACGCCAGTACTTAAAACCTTCCATCCTTTATAGGTGGATTTTACATAGATAAATAAAATCGTATGATATAAGCATAATGAGGATGTTAAATTTGATGTATGCCCCTGTTTGTGCTTCTTCGTAACATTTGTTTGTTTTATAGTAATTAAGATGATAACACAATGTTGACTGCTGTAACCCTATTTTGACATTTTACCAATTGTGTCTGTTTGTTTTGTTCACGCATCGTTGTCAATATAATGGAATTTGATACGACTGTCATACAAGTGAGAGGTTTAGCTAGCCATAAAACTAGGTTCAATCCACCATTTTCTACATAAGAAAATGCCTGTACCAAGTCAGGAATATGACAGTTGTTATCCATTCGTTAGATGTGTTTGAACTTTTGATTTTGCCATTTGATTGAGGACTTTCCTTTTTGAATTTTCCTCGGAGTTCAGTATTTTGTGATTTTACTCCCCCAAACACAGTTGCCAGAACACTACGAAATGTTCTTACAATGTTTATTAAAATAAAGTTGATTTAATGTACTCACTTGACCCTACATTTAGATAGTCAAGGGAAGTTCACATTGATACCCAACTATCATAGCGAATGTCCATAGTGCGGCGATTCGATGGAACACAACTAAACGACGTTTCCGGCTTATTCTTCTCAAAAAATCAAATATTTGACTATTGTCGGTTAAATTGTTCGTGTTCTTTTTTCATGCGATCAGACCACATCAGGAACACATATATTGACAGATACACTGTTCCGTGTTCATTTTATTCTGCTGCATCAAACAAAGACCTTATGATCGTAAAATATACTTTACGTAATCAGTACAGTAACAATTTTTTATCAGTTTTAATATTTATGTCATTTAATGTATATTACATACTTTCCTCTACGGGAACGACCAAATTCAAAATAACCAAGATACCAGAATACTACGAAATGTTATTACAATGTTAATTAAAGTATAGTTGACTTAACGATCCATTGATTTATTTATTCTGCTGCATCAAACAAAGAACTTGTCATGGTTAAATGTTTTTGCCGTGATCGGTACAGTAACAATTCCATCAGTTTAATATTTTTGTCATTTTATATATAACACCAACATTTCTCTAAGGGATAAGGGACGACAATTTTCCAAAATAACACAATTACCAGAACACTACGAAATGTTTTTACAATGTTTATTAAAGTTAAGCTGACTTATAATGTTAACTACATTAAGAGGGCTAAGGGAAGCTAAAATTGATACACGCCTGGCCTAACGAATGACCATATAAGGCGATTCGTCAAAGAACATTACTAAGTCCATGAGTCCTGTCATATTAACGTCGTTTCCGACTTATTCTTCTCTAAATATGATAATTGACGGTTGCAAGCAGTTTTAGTGGTTCGTGTTCTTTAGGAATGCAATTAGGAAAACATATATTAAAATATACACGGTTCCGCGATCTATTTATTCTGCTGCTTCGAACAAAGAATTTAGCATCGTAAAATAAATTTGGCGTGATCAGTAGAGTAACAATTCCATCAGTTAATAATATTTTGTCATTAAATGTATAACACATACATTCCTCTAAGGGTATGACAATTTTCCAAAAAAAAAAAAAAAACCAATTTCAGAACAATATGCATAATACCCTGGGATATATATGTATCGCTTTTAATTAAGACTATATTATAGTATTATCAGCTTTGTTATCACAATGTCAACCATGGTTCTTTAATGCATTCAATTCATTTTAGATGAGCTATTATAGTGTGTTGAAAATGTAAAGTTCAATTTCCTTCATTTTTGGAATATGTAAGTTTGATTGCATTATTAGCAAATCGAGGTTTACGTATATCGGATGTAGTGGTTTGTTCTTACCGTTATCTAATTCAAATTTACACCTCATTTTCCAACCGAAACCATTGAAATTCCCGAGAAGATTAGTTCGTTGTTTACCAGTGAAGGGTGTGGGGATATATTTCAATCCCTTTTCAAGATTACATATCCATCGTCACTTAGTCTGACATCTGAAAAGTTTTTATTATGATTTTTTGCTGAAGCATGGTTTTTATTATGCTTAAGAGATTTCATGCAACTTCTATGATTGTGTAATCGCTTTAGCTTAATTATCGGACGCTGAGTCCTATGTTATTAAACCATATAACATTCATTGGATCACCAGTGATTGATCAGAGGCAACGGGTAGGCATCTTTTCTCGTCTTAAAATTTAGACCTCTAAAATCCGCACACATTCTGCCTCATGGATGATGAATACAAATGCAGCATCTGGACTTGAAGACTCTTGTATAACACACATTTTGAGTGCATTGCTCTCGCTTCAGACCACTAGTTTGGTAGAATGCGTCTGTGTGGAAAACTTACAGGTATGATAAATGTAGCTGGTATGGTGTTCTATTTTGTTGCATAATCCAATGTCTGCGCTTTTAATCAATGTGTGTTTATACTTAAATATTACGTTTGTTGTTATTTGAATAATGAAGTATATTACAATATATTACATTATAAAAGTCCCAGCCAACCTCAACAATATATTACAACAATAGACAAGGATATATCATAAACAGTGAAGCTAAACTTTCAGTTCTCATAGTGAGATAGTGAAAAAAAAAATATATCTGAACTTATCAAATTAAAGGACTTGGAATTACTTTTATTTCCACATGACCTGCGGTTGGGTAATAAGTAGCCACAATCGTAAAAAACAATTTCAAGAAAGTTAGTTGGAAAACATTATTTCTTGACTACCTGTAATTTTTCTTTCCAAATGTCTTCAAAAAAGGTAAGAAGATCAATTTCTCAAATTTTTGCCAAATATTAACCAAAGCTCTAGCATAAAACTTTTTCAAAAGTTGTAAACAGATTTTTATTTGAGGTTTGATAATTTGGAGCACCATTTTTCGACCCAACCTTCAAAAAACCTTTAAAAAAAAACAAGCATACTGGAGATAGTATAAACAACAAAATACAATTACTACTCAATGAAATCAAGCATAATCAACAAATTTCAATCAATACACTTACATAATAAATTACAACGTATACATAATGAAAGAAAGTATAAACAATAAAATCCAATCCATGCACAATGGGATAAAGCTTAAATTCATGAACATTGCGGTCTAGCAAAAACAATCATTACGTTGATGCACAATGAATCCAAGCATAAACAATAAATAAATAATTCATGCACAATGAGTCCAAGCATAAACAATAAATAAAAAAATCATCGACAATGGGTCCAAGCATACATAATAGATACATTCATGTTTAATGCAATCAAGCATAAATAATAAATATATTCATACACAATGGGTTCAAACATAAAGAATAAATACATTCATGCACAATGGAACCAAGCATAAACAATATATACATTCATGCACAATGGAATCTAGCATACAGAACAATAAATTACAATTTATACCCCATAGTATCAAGCATAAACACACACATTACAACTAATACAATATATTCAATCACAAATAATGAAATACATTCACACACAATGAAAAATGTAAAATCACAAAAATACTGAACTCTGAGGAAAATTCAAAACAGAAAGTCCCTAATCAAATTACAAAATCAAACGATAAAATACATCAAACGAATGGATGACAACTATCATATTCTTGACTTGGTTTTGTGTAGAAAATGGTGGATTGAACCTAGTTTTATAGCTAGCTAAACCTCAGTCACATCAAATTTGAAAGGTCAAGGTCGAATGAACCATGCCATGCAGACATGTACAGCTTACAATCCTTCCATAAAACAAAAAGAGTTGACATATTGCTTATAGTTTTAGAAAAACAGACCAAAACACCAAAAACTTAACACTGAGCAATGAACCTTGAAAATGAGGCCACTGTCACATAAAACCTGTGAGACTGACATGTAACATCATAAAATATTTCCATACACCAAATAAAGTACACCTGTTGCATATAGTATAAGAAAAACTATAACCACTGAACCACGAAAATGTGGTCAAGGTCAGATGAATTCAATACCACTAACTTACGAATGGATCAAGAATCCTCACTACTCAGTGATTCACAGCCATTCTTTCATAGATTATAACCCACTGGCTGTATGTCATATACAATCAAAATAATACATTTTGTTCCCCTTTTTCTTATACATGTATATAAAACATTATTTGTACATAATTTAAAACCACCAATCCATCAACTTTAATCCACTCTTTCATTCACATTAATCCGCTCAATCATTCACTTTAACTCACTCATTCATTGACTTTAATTACTCGTTCATGGATCCTTACTCGCTGGTTCATATTTTGTAACCAAATGATGGTCAATATTTTTCTTATATAAAACATTAATTGTACATTTATCATTTATACATTGATCATTCATACAGATAACAATCAAAAACCATTCATTGACATTCATCCACACATTCATGGAAAATACCCACCCATTCAAGGAAATTAACCCACTCATTCATGGAAATTAACCCACTCTTTCGTAGATACTTACCCACTCATTCATGGATACTGACCTACTCATACATGGAAATTAACATACTCATTCATGGAAATTAACCCACTAATTCATGGAAATTAACCCACTTATTCATGGAAATTAACCCACACATTCATGGATACTAACCTACCCATTAATGGAAATTAACCCACTCATTCATGGAAATTACCCATTCATTCAAGGAAATTAACCCACTCATTCATTGATATTAACCCACTCATTAATGAAAATTATCCTACTCATTCATGGATTCTAACCCTCTCATTAATAGAAATTACCCTCTCATTAATGGAAATTACCCACTCATTCATTGAAATTACCCGACTCATTCATGGATACTAACCCACTCATTCGTGGAAATAAACCCACTCATTCATGGAAATTAACCCACTCATTCATGGATACTAACCCACTCATTAATGGAAATTACCCACTCATTAATTGACTTTTATCCACTCATTCATGGATACTAACCGACTCATTCATGGAAATTAACCCACTCATTCATTGAAATTACCCACCCATTCAAGGAAATTAACGCACTCTTTTGTAGATACTTACCCACTCATTCATGGATACTAACCTACTCATTCATGGAAATTACCCACTCATTCATGGAAATTACCCACTCATTCATGGAAATTAATCCACTCATTCATGGAAATAAACCCACTCATACCTGGAAATTACCCACTCATTCCTAGAAATAAACCCACTTTTTGGGGGAAAGACGGCTTCAAGCCGTCAATCCCCTATGTGGCTGACCAGACTGACATCCCCTCACGTCATTCATTTTGTTTTTATAGTGTGGAAAACACCCCCAAAAAATCTTACTGAGATTGATGAGAAGGAGACACACAAATGAATAGATTGACTTAAAACACTTTTTAACACATTTCCCTTCTGTTTCTCGCGAAATTATCGTATCTTCAGCTCTCCCTTACACTATTTACGTTTCTTTTACAATCCGGAAAATCAGAATGACGAGATATTCTAAATATATCCAACCTACATTATAGTGACGTCAGTGTTGGAATGCCACACTACGTAGAAGCAGGGATATCCTTTACTGATTATTTAAATCATTCTCAGAGTTCGTGTACTAATTTAAAATTGGTATTTGTTCAATTTGAACATAATTATGTTTGCTATAGATGTTTCAACATCAACATGCAATGTTTTAATTTGTAGGTCAACTTGTAACTTTCACAGTAAACAATGGCCGTGGGCATACATGAGATTGGGGACAGAAACGACAGTTTTCATTTTTTCTGTAAAATTCTGTTTTGAGAATCTTCCTCCAATACAGGAGCACCTCAATTGATGAGTAATAATCCACTAAAATTAAAAAAGTTAATGTATCAGAACACTTAAATGTGACATTTAGTATATGATTAATAGTCTTCCATTAAAACTTAATTTTGTGTTCCAACATAATCATTGTAATGGTAAAAAAAAAAAAAAAATAAAAATGTTGCATTTTGTAGTTTAAACCTATTTATTCATGAAATTTACAAATATATCTAAATGTAGGATCTGGAAACAAGCTTCACACAGTTTACATCAATCATATTGGTTTTTATTAGTACCTGTATCCCTGTGATGAGAGTTGTAACTGGGAACTTTATCAATGGAAATTTAAAACTGAATAGATTTTTCAGTCCTCACTTTCTTGAGAAAAAAAAATAAAAATCTTAGAGTACTGTCACAAAACAAGGAAAATGGCC
This sequence comes from Mytilus coruscus, assembly GCA_017311375.1. NCBI lineage: Eukaryota > Metazoa > Mollusca > Bivalvia > Mytilida > Mytilidae > Mytilus > Mytilus coruscus. The sequence goes on from JAASAO010001364.1 coordinate 23,025, forward strand.
CTAGCCTGCAGTTCAGTGGTACACAATTAAAATTTCAAAAAATATTGTAGTAGTTGTTAAATGATAGAATTCAGTTGAATTTTAGATAATTAACTTTCAACTTTAATCGAATGTTTTGATTTAGAAGATGCAGATCTCTTCCATTGGTCCAAATTGAATCCTTAACTAAGGAAAGGAAATTACATTACACAACAATTGATTTCAATATTGTCAACCTTTCTACATATTCTAGGTGTTCTTTTTTTTTTAATTCTTTATAAAGACTATCAAAAGATACCCCCCACCCCCACCTCCCCCAAAAAAAAGAAACAATGGCCGTCTTTCCCCTCAGAGCTCTTCAGCTCTTTGATTTGTAGATACGTACCCACTCATTTATGAAAACTAACCGACTCATGCATGGAAATTAACCCACTCATTCATGGAAGTTAACCCACTCATTCATGAATACTTACCCACTCATTCATGGAAATTAACCCACTTATTCTTGGATACTAACCCACTCATTCATGAAAATTAACCTACTCATTCATGGATACTAACCCACTCATTCATGGAAATATGCCCACTCATTCATTGAAATTACCAACTCATTCATAGAAATCAACCCACTCATTCATGGTCATAACCGTCTCATTCATGGAAATTAACACACTCATTCATATATACTTGCCCACTCATTCATGGAAATTAACCCACTCATTCATGGATATTAACCCACTCATTCATGGAAATTAACCCACTCATTCATGGATAATTACCCACTCATTCATGGAAATTAACCCACTCATTCATAGATACTTACCCACTCATTCATGGAAATTAACCCACGCATTCATAGATTGTAACCAACTGAATGTCAATATGTATCTTATATAAAACAATAATCGTACATGTTATCATTCATACATCTATAATTTCTACAGTTAACACAGTCAACAGGTATTTACAACTCAATAGTTATACACAATAAAAAATCAAATAAATACAAACATCATATAAAAAACCTGTTCATATTGCATTGGTCACACATTTATATCTATAATGGCACTTTCATATATTTGTAAACTTGAACATTAAAACAGTTAAATGTGTTTTTTAAACTCAAATTTGTTCATGTCTAATTTTAATGGGATAAAGAAGATTATCTGCTTCTGTTACATTCATCCCTTTAATATAAGACACAACTAACATTTGAGCCTCTACAAAAAGACCTCTGTGAAATATTCATAACCTGCATTCAAATTCAGCGACTTTCTGTAAAACAAGAAACTTAAACTAGGGCTTCTTGTTGGTCATCTTGAGTTGACCGGTGGGCACAACCCTCTCCTAGGGCATTTTGTTGGTCATCTTGAGGTGGCTGGTGGGCACAACCCTATTATTAAGCATCTTGTTGGCCATCTTGATGTGGCCGGTGGGCACAACCCTATCCTGGGGCATCTTGTTGGTCATCTTGAGGTGGCTGGTGGGCACAACCCTATCCTTAGGCATCTTGTTGGTATTCTTGAGGTGGCCAGTTGGCACAGCCCTCTCCTGGGGCATCTGTTTTGGTCATCTTGAGGTGGCCGGTGGGCGCAACCATCTCCTTGGGCATCTTGTTGGTCATCTTGAGGTGGCCGGTGGGCACATCCCTCTTCTGGGGCATATTGAGGTGGCCGGTAGGCACAACCCTCTATTTGGGCATCTTGTTGGTCATCTTGAGGTGGGCGGTTGGCACAGCCCTCTCCTGGAGCATCTTGTTGGTCATCGTGAGGTGGCCGGTGGGCAAAACCCTCTACTGGGGCATCTTGTTGGTCATCTTGAGGTGGCCGATGGGCACAACCCTCTCCTCGGGCATCTTGTTGGTCATCTTGAGGTGGCCGGTGGGCACAACCCTCTACTGGGGCATCTTGTTGGTCATCTTGAGGTGGTTGATGTGCACAACCCTCTTCTGGAGCATCTTGTTGGTCATCTTGAGGTGACCGGTGGGCACAATCCTCTCTTCGGGCATCTTGTTGGTCATTTTGAGGTGGCCGTTGGGCACAACCATCTCCTGGGGCATCTTAATTGGTCACTTTGAGGTTGCCGGTGGGCACAACCCTCTCCTGGGGCATCTTGTTGGTCATCTTGAGGTGGCCGATGGGCACAACCCTCTCATGGGGCATCTTGTTGGTCATCTTGAGGTGGCAGGTGGGCACAACCCTCTCCTTGTTCTTCAAAAAATACATCTAGTCCTTCCTCAGTAACTTCTAGAGGCACACTATCTGTAAAACATGCAAAAAAAAAAAAAAAAAAAATAATATACTGGATTTTTCTTTCTTTCCGTAGGGAACAACAAAATAAAAGTTCAAGGGAATCCAAGAATAATATAACTTCATATGCAAAATATCAACAAAAGTAATGAATCAATGATACATATTCATCTTTTTTTTTAGGTTATCACTAGTAACTCGTCCAATTAAGTGTTGGATGAGTTATGGTAATGTCATCTCTAAGCTGTATCTAACAGATTTATTTTGTTATACATTTTACGAGAATGTTTGTTGTAAGAATGAGATATGCCATATGAAGCATATAAAGCTTAAATCAAAACTGTTATGAGTGTTTCCTTGTAATAGTTTTGCCCACTTATTCATGGAAATTACCCACTCTTTCATGTATGTTACCGCTCATTCATAGATTCTTACCCACTCATCCATGGAAATTAACCCACGCATTCATAGATTGTAACCAACTGATTGTCAATATGTATCTTATATAAAACAATTATCGTACATGTTATCATTCATTCATCTATAATTTCTATAGTTAAAACAGTCAACAGGTCTTTACAACTCTAGTTATACACAATAAAAAATCAAATAAATACAAACATCATATAAAAAAAAACCTGTTCATATTGCATTGGTCACACATTTATATATAACGCGTTCTATATGAAAAAGAGAATATCTATTTTATTCTCATTAGTGTGATTGCAAATTCGGTAAACAAAAGGATTGTCAACGATTATTGCAAAAATAACTTTATTTGAAGAAGGCAAGGCGATTCAGTCGCTAAAATTTGTGAAAATATATCCAGAATTACACCTGATGTTAACTTTATATTCATGCAGCAATAAAGAATGATGAAACTCCTTGCTATTAAATACATTGAAATGTAACCATTGAATCATCCATGATCATAATGAATATCAACAAAAAATGAGAATGGGGAAATATCCCCAGAATAAAAAAAAACTTTTAGACTAGGGAAATATCCCCAGAAAAAAGACCTTCAGACTGGGGAAATATCCCCACTTTTCTTCAAATATAAGTTATAGAAGTGTGTGTAAGTAAATGTAATTAACATCATGAATAAAGTGGGAAAATATCCCCAAATTAAATATGACTTTCAATATGGTGATAAAGAATACGAAATGGGGAAATTTTCCAATTTAATTACAAGTAGTGGAAATAACATCTATACAGGAAGACAACACATACGTGAACACTAGACAATATTGGGGAAATTTCCTCACATGAAAATAATCTTTAAAAAATGCTGTGTAATTGGTCATTTTCTATGTTGAAGAAATAAACAATATAAACCGAATGGGGAAATTTCCCCATTATGTGTATTTGTCCATTTCTACAGCATTCTGCAAAGATTTATTTTCCGTCTAAAAACGCTAATCTAGAATATAAAATTTACAAACATTGCTCCGGTGAAGCTTGAAAAAGCAGTGTGATTCTCAATGCACTTTTCGACTGAGTTACAAACAAGACAAATTGGTGAATATTCTGCTTAAAATCATTTTGCAAAGTCAGATAGCGGGCTTTAGATTTGAAGGTCATAAGTAACACTAACTAATGTACAAGACTTTGAAAGACTTTGAAACATTCAAATACGAAATAAAAGATAAATTTTGATGATGATGTTGGCTGCGCACTGTCCAGCAGGAAATAAATATGAATATTCAGATCAAGAACAAGTTAATGTAACATGAAAAGTTACTCTACTCTGCACAAGTACCACACGTTGAGTCGATTTTGAACAAACTAACTCATAAAGGAGGAGTGAAACATACCAGAGGGACATTCAAACTCATAAATCGAAAGTAAACTGACGCAATGGCTAAAAAAGAAAAGACAAACAATAGTAAACAAGAAACATCAAAGAAATTAAAATCTACAAGCAACACTAATCCCACCAAAAGCTGGGGGTGATCTCGGCTACTCCAAAGGGAAGGAAATCCTGCTTCACATGTGGCAACCGCCGTGTTGTTCATAAGGTAACAGTCGACCGAAACGGACATAGTATTCTCACTTCGAGCCGATCAGTCTTTGATCAAACTCCTTCATGCAGCGTGCTAAGCGGAGAAGCAACAAATACAAATTCTAAAGTCTCCGTTTTTATCCAGCCGGGTTCCAACCTACGACCTCTCGCACTCGAGGTGATCACGCTACCACGAGACCACCAAGGCGGTTATCTTGTTACAATGTATTCGTGTATCCATCATATTAAAGGAAAATAAACGAGGTAGAAATCAATGGCTTTTTCAAGAGAAAACATAATTACAAACTGTTTAATGTCAGTACAGCACAAGCAGAAAATTTCAATTCTTGAAATTTACATATTAAAGCGTGCACATTATTTTGAATAAAACATAATTGTACTGTTGCTGTTGAAACCATATGTTGTTCAACTGCTAGGTAAAATAGCCACAACAAATATAATAACTCATGTATATAACAAATCAAATTAAAAAAGGAAATAAGTTCTATTAGTTCATGTATTATAGAATAAAATATCTGTTTCTTTTGACATATATAGCCATATACAAATGAGCAATATATGGTGCGTCTAGCTGTCATATTATTCGTATTTCCTGCAAATACAAAAAGATTGATTTCGTCCTTAAATATTGTTGGTTGATGATCAAAGAAAAACAAATAAATCTTATAAAGTACTCAATTACCGATTTCATGTTGAGTTTGCTAATAAATTTACGTCCAGATGTCTTGCTCAAATGAAAAATATTTAATTTGAAAAGAAGAAAAATATTTTGTTTTCTCAGTAATATAAGCAAGCGAAGACCACGCGTTTGACTACTTAAAAATCCTTTAAAATCAGTTGAATTAAAGAAATTCTATAAGCAATTTATCATATGCCAACTCTCCCTATGAATATTTTAAATATTCTAACAAACTAAAATATGTCCCCTTTTTTGTCATATCAAATAGTGGTAATTGTTGCAACCGATAACGGCATTGAAAAAAAATCGTCATTGCTCCTCCAAATAACACTGTAACAACAACTGTACAATAGTGTGTATTGTTAGTCACCGTTTTGCCTTTCTTCTGCTTTTTCATT
>JAASAO010000029.1:0-45225 GCA_017311375.1 Mytilus coruscus
TTATTTCATTGTTCATTGAACTAATCCTCATGAACATTGTAACATCCTTGACATACATGACATACCACAATGATATTAGTGTACATGTACTGTCATAAAATTAATTTCAAAATGTATCATAAACAATACATATGGTATCATGTTACATAATATCAAAGTCATAATATATATATACGTAAATAGCATGGGTATAAAGACCAATTTTCCAAATCTTCAACTTTAAATAAGATTATACTGTGTATATCCAGGGTTCGACATTAACTTTTATACCAACTTGTCCAGTTGGGCAAGTGCCTATTACTTTTACTTGTCCGAAAGTGAAATCTACATGCCCAAACTTTTACATGCTATTTTTGAGGAATTCCACTGAAAAAACTTGCCAGGGTTGATTGTTGTGCCATGATGGCAGCAACTAGACTTGACTACTGAAATACTATGAGGCATATATGAGCCGAGGAGGAGGGAAAAGATCGCGAATATACGGAATTGGATCATTTACATAGAGATACTTATTTCATAACAATTTATCTAGCGATTTCAAAAACCCTTCTTGATAAACTGACAACAACTGACAAATTTATTTAGTTTAATTTCATTTTCTCTTTCAAGCTTTTACGTTTTCCATCTTAGGAAATACACATCCGATGTCAAATTCTAAAGTTAGAACAACCAAAATAGACCTCCACTGTCCATTGGTCAGTGGAATAAACATCGTCCGGAAAGCCCGAGTGGTGTCGATTGATAATGATAATGGTGAAGCAACGCCGCGCCGCCTGATTGGCCAATATTTTTAAACGTGATCTATTTTTGGTAAAATGGGGAATTCAGTGTGAACAAATGACGAAATACACGCATTGAAGGGGGTTAAGACCACTTTACTTGACCATGCGGTGTTATCACTGAGTAATCTATGGACAAAACAACACACACTATTGATTTTGTGAAATTTTAATCATATAACACTTTTTTTTTCACTTGCCCGATCGGACAACCAAGATGATGTTTTTACTTGTATGAATACGGCATTAACTTGCCCCGGGCAATCGGACAACCGTAAGTGTCGGACCCTGATATCAGGAAAATTTTCATATATATGTTTTGCTCCATTTGTGGGAGACATTTTATTTCACAAGCAGAAGGATCACTAAGGGTTAAAATTGGTAAATTTTTTTATGTGGCCAAAATAGTACAAATTTGACAGAATTAGTTGTGAAAAAAACTTTTAATACAAGGTAACTTCTTTTTGGCACATCACATTACAAATTATAAAGTAATGACCCCTAAATTATGCATTATTTGTGTATAACATTAGTTTTGATCCTATTTCACCATAATTCATAAGTTTTCAGCATAATTTAGTTTTGGAGCCACATCTGACCCAGAAAATCAATATAAAAGTTTCACATAGTTCATGCCACAATATAGAATGTAAAACAAGAATTTACTCTCAGGTTAACAGCAATATTCTCTGTAGATCTTCACTGATTTTTCACAAAATAATACAATAAAATAAAAGATTTTTCTGCCTCAGGCAGTCGGGCCTGAATAATTTTCATATGTTAAGGAAACCAACATTCATTTTCCATGGCCTGACTTTGCAGCCTATAAAAGTGCTTTTATGAAGTTATTTGTTTTACGTTACATTGAGGCTTATAAAACAGATCCATTTAAGAATAAAATTATGGTCTCTATGATAATTTTTATAAAGTTGAAATTCAAGGCTATATTTTCCAGGAGTGAAATTTTCTCTTTAGACTATGTCAACTGTGCAAGTAAATTTGTTATACAAGGCTGTTTGACATTTTTCATCAGTCACGTCTCAGTCATTATAGCTGAACGGACGTGCTGGGTCAGCTCTCCTTACCCGCTATCTTCGATGAGGGTTTACTTTAGATGATCAACGACTTACTACTTTAGATGACAGAAACCAATCCAACGCTGTACAGTAAACGTTGTAGTTGGCGTATTCGCGTTAACATGCACTCCAAAACCCATTGTAGGTGGGGAGTGTTATGCCAATTGACGTCCGAGGGCTGTATCCGAGGTGTTAGATGATTGACCTTCATTTCACTGTCTCACGACTTTGGTCCTGATAATGCTTCCTGTCATCTTTAATACTACGTCCGAGACTCATCTACCAGTACTCCATCATCTAGGTTAGTGGGCTGCCAAGCTGACCAATCTGGCCCTGAAAGCAGCCATTGTGAAGAAATAACACCAAAATAGTCAACATATGAAACCCAAACAACTCACAAAACCAAGATGGCGGCCTACCAAAATGGCGTCCTCCACCTGTTCCTGACTGATGGCACAAAATCATTTAAACGCTCACCAAACGCCTGGCACCGATTATGGAAAACCTTTTAAAAATTTCCAAATACAAGTGATGCACTCTTGGACAAAAATCATGTTGAATCTACTTTAAATATTACATAATTCTTTAAGTGTTAGTTAACAATTTTTCCTACAACAAAAAAACTGTTTAGAATTGTCAAAACTTACTTAATTTGAACTGTTCTAAGATTGAATTGTTGCGTTTCAGCGGATTGACATATGCTTATGCATCAAGGAACTTGATGTAATACTTCTTATGAATCTCTGATATTATACAAGCGACTCTAGTCGAATTCATGCGATCTATATCTCATTTGCCTTCATCATAGCTATAGTCTGTATAAGTTCGTAGATATGATGAAAGCATATGCTTGCTAACTAGGAGGTTATCGTAAATCGAATTAACTGGAAGATATACAGATTGTAATAGTTGAACTTGAAGGATCAGTATTCATGCTGTCATTATATGCGAGATTTGCTAAAATTCTAGTCGTTATTAGTGTCTAAAGGGTAACTATTTGTTATAGTATATTGATTATACTCATGATATTATTTATGCACTTGGTTACATTTCGTTTAATATCTGCTTAATAACAACGAAGATACCGAAATAAAGCGAATCAAGCGAAACACGAACAGCGAAAGCGAATCAAAAGCGAAGTATAACGCGATAATCGATCGTTTAGCATATTTCGTTTCGACTTAACATTAAACGCTTTATTTAACATGATATTTTACAATTTTATAAATGCATAATATTTATAAAGATATTCAAATTCATAATGTAATATAAAATGTATAATAATCTAAGATATAATTAAGTAAACTAAATAATTACATTTATTAGTTCCTATTAATTTACATATAATAATGTAAACATAATATTACTAATATAATGTTAATAGTATAGTACATTAAAATTAAACTATATAACTAATGAAAAGCATTTACATTTACAATTATAATTGATTTTTAAAGTATAATCAAAGTAAATTTAACGCATATGCTAATTAATAATTAACTTATTATTAAAATAAACATTTAAGTTATATATGACGCTATTCGTATCAATTTGCAATAAGATTTACTTTAGTAAATCTATTGTTAATATATTGAATTTAAAGCAACGAATCGTGTTAAAGTTTGCAATTTTGCTTCCTTTTATTTATATGTTTTAACGATGCTTTTTACGTTCAGGTTAATACTTGTTCTTATATACGATTGTATTTAACTCGTTAACTTTAATCTAAATTGTTTACATTAATCTTTTGTTTCATATTCATTTTTTATTCGTTTGTAATTGCATTTTCTTCGTATCTTACAATGTATGTTATGTTTTCTAACATTAATATAAATTTTAGTTTAATATAATTAATTGTACTTTTAATATTATATTATCAAATTACTTGACATTTTATTAAATGTATTTAAAGTATTTATTAGACATTATAATGATTATTTAGATCTATATTAATGTTAGCATTAGTTTATGATATTTTTTTATATTAATCTTGTAAATGAATTGTAATATATTTTGTAATTAATTTTATTAAATATTTACAATGTTTCCTATACTATTATTATCATTATTATATATTATGATTAAATATATTTCTAAATACTATTCTTTTGTTAACCGAGTTATAATTTTATTTAGATTATTGTTATTAACAGTTCTTTGTCTAATTAGATACAATTTCGTTTTATATCTGTTTAATGAACCAGATTACTTTAAGATCATACGCGTCTTAGGTATTATTGAAAGACACTCGACTTTGAAATTTTTAATATATCAGGTATTATAATGGATATCTAAGACATGCTGTATCATTTAACTTAGATTTAACTTAAATACGGTCCATTGTTTAAGTAAAAATTTAAGCTCATATTTTAAATTTTAATATTCAACTAAAGAATTAAATTTGATTCAAAAGCATTTAAATGTAAGATTATATACTTTAAAGTATATTAAAATTTAATTCAATTAAATGTCAAATTATAATTCAGCAAAGTATTTATTTAAAATTCTATCAAATGCATCTGTTTATTAAATATTTTTCAAAATATGTAATAAATATGTATTAAAATATGTATGAAAAATGTCAAATACGTCAATTATAAGAATTATAATGACAATATTTAGTTTTATTGTCATCAATTTTAATTTATTACAATGTATTATCGTAATAAATGTATACAAAACATGTCAAATCGCAATGAAAATGCAACACGAAACGAAATGCAAAACGCAGCAAATCGAATAAATCGCGTTTACGAATCGAATCGCGAAATCATGGATCGCGTTTTCGATTTCGCTTGCTTTCGTTATTGCTTCGCTTCGATTCGATTCGCGATTTCGCGTTTCGCACTTTCGCCTATCGAATTCGAAACGAAACGCAAAACGCGTAAACTAATAACGCCACAACCGAATCAGTTAGTAATCGACTCCATGTTGACGTCTAATACAACATAGAAATAAAATTAATTCGTACTTGACTGACAGTAACGATATCAACTACTACTACTACCTTACGCATATTACATAAGAACGACCCACAATTCTACGCCATTACAAATTAATTTACAATCAGATTGAAACACAATCCCATCAAAAAAGCATGACAAAGAACTCCTTACATACCATCAAGAACTTTGAACAGACATTATCTACACTTATCAAATCGATTATGATCTTAAAATCACATTAATTTTCAACATTACGGTCTTTGGGAAACCAATACTATTTTTTGCATATCTTATTTCAAATCTTTTATTTTCTTTATTTCAATCTAAATTAATATTTTCGTTTTATCTCCCTAAACTCTAAAAATAACATTGTTTAAATTTATATAACTTCTAGTTTACTATCCATAGCGTCAAAACTATTATATTTAATCATAATACTTTTAACCTTCAATACTTCGCCTTTCATAGCATTGAATTTTTAAGCATTAGCGGCTATTACAGCTCGAATTCTTCTTTCAACACATAGGCTCTGCAAAAGGCCTAGGATGATTATTGAATTTGGACTCTCATTGAAAAGATTATTTGAACATTCACATCACAACTGCCATGTGAAGACCAACAATGACAAAGGAAGTAAACAAACGTAGGACTAAGAATTCTTTTTCAACTTTGAACCGACATGTACATGTACATGTAAGAACTTTCAAATTATTACAGATCATATATACATGTATATATTGTATTGTACATGTACAATTGTACATATACATGTACAAGTATAAAACAATTGTAGACATGTATATTTGTTTGTACATGTGTGTATACTGTGGATTCATTTATTTTTGTGGGTATCAATTTTCGTGGATTGAGGAAATCTTGCATTTTCGTGGATATTTAATTTCGTGGTTTTGCCAGTGTCTACTTACAAACCAATGGAAAATTTCTAAATGGTTGAACATTTAAATTGTGATTTACCTGTACCCACGAAATTGGTATCCCGAATAATAATGAATACACAGTATAACATTGTAGGCATGTACATTTATGTTTTGGTGCTTTACATTTGCACTAAATAAATCTTTCATTTGCCCACAAACCAATATTTTGCGGCAAAATAAAATATTTAAAAGTGTCAATACAGGTTAACATTAATATTATCAATAGTTATACATTGTATATTTTACTATTAAGTTCGTATTAAATAGTATTCATATCTTCCATTCGTCTGCATAACATGTTGCCCCATATCACCATACTGAGCTGGAGATATGATATCATTGTGAAAAGCAGGCAAGTTGAAAAATGTAAATGGTAAGGTAAATGCTCATTATCAGCAGCTTCCGTGTTTTCTTATATATACACTCAATAATCTGTACATGTGAAAATAATATGCCAATGAAATTATTTCCTCTGTTTGTCGACACCAAATTATGTCCATCTTGTCACTATGAAAATACATTTTTATACACAGTATCTAAGTTTCTCTCAATAATGTATGAGAAGTGACACTACAGTGTTGTTTTACACATACACAATGTACAATGTACAAATGTATGTACATTCATGGTCAAACAATCTGTCAATACCTACATTTTGGCACTGCACATGGCTTGTTTTCTACATGTATGACTGTTAACATGGTTAATTAAGAATAGAATATAATAGAATAGAATTCTATTCTACGACTGTTAATGACGTCTTTACACTAAATCCATTGGATGTTGGATGTGTACTAATTGATATTTATTTTGTCTTAGATACAGTACATGATTTTTCGCTAGTTGTTATTGGCTTTGAACTAGCTTTTCAGCAACTGGGAGTATTCTCAGATCTGTATGTTGTGTCTTTTGTGTTTTGTTAGTGTTTTTTGTACGTTGTACTCAGATAAGTTAAGCCTTTTTCAACTGATTTTAATTTTTATACATGTTGAAGACCATACTTTGACCTATAATGGTTTACATTTATAAATTTTGACTTGGATGGAGAGTTGTCTCATAGGCACTCATACCACATCTTCTTATATCTAGTTTGTTCTGATGTTGAACTGTTACACCACTGTCCTAGTTTAAATTAAGGGGAGGGTTTGGCGCCAGCAAACATGTTTAACCCTGCCACATTTGGTATGTGCTTTTCCAAAATCAGGAGCCTGTAATTCAGTGGTTGTCATTTGTTGATGTATGTCATACTTGTATATTTGTTTTTCGTTTAACATTTTGTACATGTTCATAAATCAGGCCATTCATTTTCTTGTTTGAATTGTTTTAGTTACATTTTGTACATTTGTCATTTTGGGGCATTTTAACCTTTATGATGTGGCATCTGTTTTGCTCATTGTTAAAGCTGTAAGGTGACCCTTAGTTGTCTATGATGGAGAGTTGAATATAAATTGGCAATCAAACCACATTTTCTTTTTTTGATGAACTCACTTTAATACAATGTACCTACAGGGTAAAATGGTGCAAATTCAGTGTTCTCCCCAGAAATTTTGGATAGCATCACATTTGGTGTAAAAAAATTAATTGTATTTTTTTTCAATGTCATTTGTTGTGTCGCGGTGATGCTCTATTTCTTTGAAGTAATGTTGATTTTGTTCAATTCATAACTGTGAATACAATTAAAGTACATGTACAATGTATAACAGTTGTTTCAGTTTATGTCTTCAATATTCAGAATTATATTTTTCTTCTTGTCAGAAACTACCAACTAATTATCTAGCATAAAAAGAACTTTTTATATCAAAAAGGAAAAGAAAGTATCATATAGTAATAACATTTCAATTAAAAACTATTCTGTTTATCAAGTTTATGAAATTCATTGTTTCCTGGGACTCAATGTATTAGTCCCAGTTGTTTCGTATCAAAAAGATCTATGTTTTTAACAAAGTTAAGTTACTTTAATCAGTAAATTGAATCAATGCATTTACATAGAATTTAGAAATAAATACATTTAGCAAGGAGATCTAACAAATTGTCTGTAAATTCGTGTGGAATGAGTAGATTTCCCTTTTGGAATCATTATTATTCTGTCAGCTGTGCCATTTGTGCGTCTGTAGATATTATTGTAAAAATGCGGATTTTGGTCATAGCTTGTCCGCATTCGATCTGTAGTTTTTACAAATATGGCGGTCAGGGAAAAATTAACGAAAATAAACAATGTTCGACAAGCGAATTTTAATGAATATCACGATTTTATTGTAATAAAAAGATGAAACATTAACTTAAGGCAATGTCTTCACGTTCTAATTAAGTGTAAAACTTAATTTACCCAAAATCAAAATGTTTTATATAAGTTCTCGAGTAACAACTACCAGTATGGAAAGAAAACACTTTTTTAAAAGTTGTAAGTTTGAATTAACAAACAACCAAGTCTGCTCAGTTTTTTTCTTCTCTTTGGAGACGTTTTTTGCATTGATGCAAACGTAGATTTCGAATTGTTTATGATTTTCTGATTTCATTTCATGGTCAAAATTTACGATTGAGCCACATGTATTTAGTCATGGCATACATGTAGGTGTCAGCTTGGGGTATTCTTATCCAAACAGTTATCACCCAAAAGGCAATTAACACCTGTTTAATCAATCTTAATTGCCTCTTTTGTCCGACTTGAGGGATTACAATTAAAGGTGATAAAATTTTATTGATCACAAGCAGTAATTTGATGAAAGTTCGAAAATTAGGACATCGATATTATGCAATGTATGTACATGTACAAAAAAAATAGCATCCTAAAAATAATTATAGCATCACGGGAAAAAATATAGCATCGCGATACTAAGACGCTAAAACAGCCTGGGGATATCACTGAAATTGATTTATTTGTTTTGACGCAAATGAAATATAACATTATGGCATAAATGAAATTTTATAAAAACTGGGGCAAAAAATGTAATGTCAGAATTTGTAAGTATGTACCTGCACCAGTTGTCGGTTGAGATCCCTCACCAAACATACATGAATAAATGTATGTTTGCCAAATTGTGCACAAGCCAGGCAGACTTTTGGTTTTAAATTTTACAAGTCAGAGACTGATTCCATCAATCGCCTTGAGCTTCGAATGGTTTCAGACTTCATTTACTTACCAGACTCAAAATGTTGGGGAATTTATGAGAACTACATGTATACCCAAAACAAGAATGTGTCCATACATGTACATGTTGTACACGGAAGCCCCGCTCGCACTATCATTTTCTGAGTTCAGTGGACCGTGAAATCGGGGTCAAAACTCTAATTTGGCATTAAAATTAAAAAGATCGTATCATAGGGAACATGTGTACTAAGTTTCAAGTTGATTGGACTTCAACTTCAGCAAAAACTACCTTGACCAAAAACTTTAACCTGAAGCGGGACAGATGGATGGACGAACGGACGCACAGACCAAAAAACATAATGCCCCTAGGTGGGGCATAAAAAGGTATCAATTTTCAGTGATAAAAGTATGAATTTCGAATTTCAATACATTTACTGTCATGACCCAAACATTCAGGTAAATCACAACATTTTGCCCTAAGACACCATGACCAAAATATCATCTGGATAAAAGTAAAAAGCCTTGCAAATGTGAAATATTTAGAGGCCATTATCTTTGTTTTCAGTTTTCATTTAAACTATGAAGGGAATATGTTACCATTCATATGAATATTAGTGCCATGATGACAATTTTGATGAAATTCAAAATTATTTTTTTTATCACTGTAAATACCTGATTTGGGTACAATACCCATAAGTGGAAAAAGTAAAAGGTACCCATTTATGGGGATCTTCCTCAACCTGCTGAACAGCATATCAGATACATTAGATTATAAACTTTATGCCTAATCATAGTAATCACTCACGAAAAATAGGTTTACTGCAACTTTGCTGTTATAATAATACTTACTGAAAATTGATGTAGCCAGGAGAGCTAATCCATTATCAGGTATGTTGCAATCAGGGAAAAGTGGTTGTAGTATGTACATAGAAAATATCAGAGCTGATGCTGCTATTCCAACTGGGCAAATCAGAATAAAATTGATCCATAAACAACAAAATGCTGGTACCTCTCCAAATGCTCTATAAATGTAAATGTATTCTCCACCAGACTCTGGTATAGTTGTGCCTAATTCTGCATAACATACAGCACAAAGCGCATTATAAAGTCCACAAACAATCCACATAACAAATGAAAGTCCTATAGAATCAACTTCTTTAAGTATTCCAACTGGTGATACAAATATTCCAGATCCTATTATGATGCCTACTATTATCGCCACTCCATTTAGTAGTGTTATTTGCTTTTTAAGTTCAATTTTAACCTCAGGATCCTCATCACCCTCTTTAAGAATTTTACTGGTAACGGTCATGTTTGGATTATTGTGTGTTTTGTTTACAAACAAGAAAGTTGGTTCTTGATAAATATATTTGAGTATTTCACCCTCCTTTTCTTTCTTCAATTGTATAAGAAATTTTTAACAAATTTAACATAAATATAGTCTGATTTATATCAATTTTTCACTTTTTTCTCACAAAATCTGTTTCTTTTCCCGCTAATCTCCCCACGTTGTGATCTGCTATCAACTGGAATAATTATTAGAGCTTCTTCCTTGTTCGACTGGGCTTTTCTTCGTTCGCTCGTAATGTAATACTGAATGAACGTCGGACAAACTAAGGATAGTTTTACGTACTTCTGTCCTGATGATGCAATACATCATTTTTATTGACCTTTAATATTTTCACATAGACTAGTGCGAATTTTAATTTTTCATGCTTAGAAAACTATTTACCTTTTCGTGCTAAAAACTATTTACCTAATGGAATTCAGAGAACAATTATTTGATCTAATATATATATATTACCTTGGACATACTGGTCATTGTTGGACTGATCAAGGAATTGTATATTTAAATATACAATTCCTTGGACTGATAAATACCACAGACATGTATGAGGGTGTGGATGGGGATAGAGAATAATGAGGTGCTAAAATATAAAGAATAGAGAATAATGGGCAAAAGTATAAAGAATAGAGAAAATGGCAAAAAATTAAAGAACACAGAAATGATAGACCCCCCAAAAAAAAAAATACAGACCCTCATATATCCTGGGAACAGTATATCAATATATGTTCCTGATATATCATATAATTATATCTTCTTTAAGTTTCTAGCGATCCTTCATTTATTGAAGATTATTCGCTGGGTGTCGACTTTAAAATTTGATTTATAATTTACAAGGTAAGGAGCTACCATTGGATTTTATGGGGGCTAGGATGAAATTTGAAAAAATAGGCAGGACAGGAGTTTTGAGTAAAAAAAGGCAGGATGAGATTATTTGCCAAAAAAAGGCAGGATGACAATTTATGTAAAAAAGTCAGGATAAACTTTAAAAAAAGGCAGGACCGAATAGAGTGAAAATAAAAAGGCAGGGCTGAATTAAGGGGAAAATAAAAGGCAGGACAGAATTTTCATCCTAGCCCCCATAAAAATCAAATGGTAGCTCCTAACAAGAAAAAAGAAACAAAATCAAAATCAAAATAATATATATACGCATTTTGTGCCTGTTCCAAGTCAGGAGCCTCTGGCCTTTGTTAGTCTTGTATGTTTTTAATTCTAGTTCATTTATATGTTTCGAGTTTAGTGTAACATCCATTTTCACTGAACTAGTACACATTTTGTTTAGGGGCCAGCTGAAGCCCACCTCCGGGTGCGGGATTTTCTCGCTGTGTTCAGGAAGACCCATTGGTGGCCTTGGGCTGTTTTCTACTCTTTGGTCGGGTTGTTGTCTCTTTGACACATTCCCCATTTCCATTCTAAATTTTACATTGGAAAAATAACATTTAGATAAAACTATAAGATAAGATAAGATAAGAATTTTATTAATCTAATCAAGAACCCATAAAGGGCATCATTTTACAACAATATTATGCACAATATGATTGGAAAAAAACTAAACAGAGACCTAACACCATACTATAACATTATGGACAGGATCAGAGCCTAACACAACATGTGTTTTAATTACATAACTATTATATTAAATCTTATAATAATAAAAATATTTTATATATTTTGTTTACATCTGGATCTTATTTCTAAACCTTTGATAATGTAACTTCCTAGGCACATGAGAGTTGGTAAATGCTCATTTGTGAACAGCCAGAAATATTTTTATCCTAAGGTAGTTCTTTAAAATTAGGACAAAAGTGTTTACTTTATCAAATAATAATTTCCTCTGTTCATTATATAAAGGACAATTTACTGTAAAATGGGTCTCATCTTCAATAGAATTTGATCCATTGGATAAGCAGTGATGACATAGTCGCTGAGTTCTCTCTATGTATTTTTACTATATCTATCTTTCTCAATTCTAAGATCATGAGCACTTATTCTCATTTTACATATAGCTCTTCTTATATTAAAATCTTTAATCGATAAATAAGCCTCCTTACGAAGTCAGTCTTGAGGTTGAAATAATTTTCTAATTTACTATTACCTTGTGATAAGGGACGACATCAAAAGTTCAATGTAGGATAAAAACTTAATTCACATAGTTTTTCACTGTCCCCCACCCCTCTTAACTTAATTTGAGAAAATTGATTGACCAATATGGATATATGTAAAATCGATTTTGGATAAACAAAACTTGCAGCAATTTTACCCCCCACCCCAAACTATTTGATTTAAGTTTTTATCCTACATTGATCTTTTGATGTCGTCCCTAAGGTATCAGATCTTTTGACCACCCAAAATGTTTTAAAACTGTTACAAAGTTTACATTTTACAAATTTAATTAATTTATTGAGCTTTGTATTCAAATTTTGTATATCAAGTGATTGAAGTACATATCTCATAGATGAATACCAACAATTAATGTTTCCTGCATCTAAAATTTTATTACAAACATAAGCATCATAAAGTAACCCTTCGTCCAATTTGTTAAGCCTGTGTACATATTTTACCATAGATATAATGACAGAAAAATAAAGAGGAAATCTTGCAACCTCTGATAACACTGCTAAATTTGAGGCTTTTTTATTTACACCAAGAATATACTTTAGATATCTGAAATGTGATTTTTCCAAATAATCATTTATGTAGATTAATTCAAATAGATAATCACTTTTTTTCTTGCAAGCAGCAGAGTTAATCTTAAATGAACCCCAAATTTCACTACAATATAATAAAATTGGTTTTATTGTGTGATCATATAAATGAATTGCAGTATCAATACTTGGATTACATGCTGACATGGATTTTTGTAATTTAAATTTTGCCTTTAAGGATTTTTTGAATAGCTCTTCTTTTCCTGTTGAAAAGACCACTAGAAGTAAAGACTATCCCTAAATATTTATATCTATTAACACATTCTATAGCCTCTTTATCTAAATAAAGTGATTCCTTCAAAAATTTTCCAGGCTTGTTAAAAATTAAAACTTTTGTTTTGGACAAGTTTACATCTAGACACCAATCAATACAATAAGTATGCAGTATATCAAGTCGGTTTTGAAGACCCTTTTTAGTGTTTGATAATACAATAATGTCATCGGCGTACATAAGACAATCAATTCTACGCCCATTGATATCAACAGCATCTGGACTTGGCTCAAATCTTGGAGGCAGATCGTTAATGAAAAGCTTAAATAAGTTTGGACTTAGAACATCCCCTTGTCTTACCCCAACTAGCGAGCTGAAAGATGGCGTTAATACATTGCCCACTTTCACAGACATTTCATTTTTGCTGTACATATCTTTTAAAATAGTATAAAATTTTCCAGATATGTTATTTTCCAATAATTTATATTTAATACCACAGTGTATGACCCTATCGAAAGCCTTTTTAAAGTCCACAAAGCAAGCATAAATTTTCCCCCCTTTTCTGTTAGTATATTTATCTAATATGGTTTTTAAAACAAACATATGGTCAGATGTTCTACTCTTTTTTGAAAAACCAACCTGACATGGATGAATTATATTATTTTTATCAAGATGAATGTCAAGTCTTTTATTAAGAATACTGTTAAATAATTTTCCAATGCATGAATTAATTGCAATGGCTCTGTAATTTTCAGGTTTACTAGGACTCCCTGATTTAAAAATTGGACATAAATAAGATAATGACCATTTGCGAGGGTATGTTCCAGAGCAGAATATCAAATTAAAAAGTTTCTGCAAAACAGGTGCAAATATACTACCCCCTGATTTTAATATCTCATTTGGGATACCATCCAATCCTGCAGCTTTATTATTCTTTAGTTTATTTATAGCATCCAAAATTTCTTTTATGGTTATTTTGTAATCCAGTTCACAAAAAGTTTGATTTTTTTCTAAATTTTTTACTTTCTTATTAATTTCCTCTAATCTGTCTTTAAATTTGTCAGAGTTAAAATTTAAAGATTGAAAATATGAAAACCAGACGTTACTTTGAATAGAATTTTCTGGACCATCCGAAATGTCTTCTTTTAATTCTTTTATGAGATTCCAATAACTCTTTAGATTATTATCCCTTAGATTATCCAGACTGTCAAGAATGTTTTGTTTAAATTTCCTTTGTTTATATTTACGTAGCTTATTATACTCTCTATAACATTTATAGTAAGACCCTTTTATAATTGGGTCCCAAGGGAATTTTGATAATAGCTTACCTTTAGAAATAAGGCTTTTACGTTTTTGTACTAGGTCTTTGTCAAACCATTTTTTGTTTTTGTGTTTACGTACACCTTTTAATTTTGTTTTACGGAATATTAAACATTTACTGGCAGCATTATCTATTATATTAAAACATTCATTAGCCGCTTGTTCAATATAATCCTCTGAAAGATTAAATTTTGTGTCCAAAAAAGTTTTAATACTGTTTCTAATATTTAGCTGGCATAAAGTATCTTGAAGTTTTTGTGTAGAGGTTTCTGACCATATATATTTTCCTGGAAATAAAATAGTAATGTCTTGCTCCTTAGTTTTAGGTGAGTAACTAGCTAACAGGCCAAATTATGGTGGCCGGTTAAGGCCATTTCGCGTTTTCGCGTTTTCGCGTTTTGTAATGAAGTCTAAGACAGAATTATAATTTATTACGTAATTTACAAAGTTTCTAAAGATAGTTCGAAAGTTCAATAATTGTTTTGCACTGTGACACTGGCCGTGATCTGACGAATTCTGGTGTTAGCGAATTGTCACATGAACACGGATCGTATAGCGGTATAACTGTTCGGTCCTGATTAATTCCAGCCTACCCACGAGGGGGGAGACTTTGGCGGAATCTCCTGTCGGAATCTATCTGTACGAATCTATCTCTCTCTGCCGTTCGAGTCCAAAGCTGGATCTTATATAGTCCAGTAGGCCATTAACAATGGCCCATAGCTGTTGGCCGGTTACGTAGTAGTCTTGATGTTGAATAATACTAGTCTGGGGTTAATTGTCAAACAATGCAATTAACCTCTGAAGGATACATGTTATTTAACAGTGGACATTGTCATTTACTGGCTGCAGGGTATATATCTATAATATTCGTACACAGTGTTATTGAGTGTCTAAAGGGTAAACGTATTTGTTTCAGTTATGCTATATTTGATTACACCTTGATAATTATTGTTATGAAACACATTGTGTTACAAATGCCTTTCATCCAAACAGAACGAAAGTTCGGTAAAATACGAGAGTTTTTCTTCCTGTAGGTTATTATAAATTCTGTAGTTCCTTGTTAAGTCTTCTGTAACCATCACCACATATATAGTTCATAAAATTCGGCAAATCCAACATCTGGATACATAGAGTTCATATGATTCATAAAGTTCAAGATTTGGGTATATATTGTGCATACTTTTTCCCGTCACCATTATAGCATATTGTTCATCAACTGCTGGAAAGGGCATTCATCTTTGTACACGTGTCGGTCATCATCATCTCCATTACGAAGTAGTTGACGCATCTAGCTGGTTGGTTCATCCTTCTTAAGAGGCTGTTAACATCGGCCTTCGGTTAGGTTTCGTCCTTGATCAATGGCGCAGAGGAAGACATCTCTCTGGAATCAGTAACATCTGTCCCAACCAATCACGTAGACACCATTTTGTACCCATTGTTCGTGGCATTAGAACCAAAACTCACACCTTTCTTTTGGCCAACCAAGATATATTCTGAACAAATTAACAGTACAAAAATATGGCTATTCAATGAAGATCGCACCTAAACCCCACTGATAAACTTATCTCAATTTGAAAAACTTAAACTTGTTAACTTCCCTTATTTCTTTTTATTTATCAATCAGATTATTGATAGTTTGTTCAGTCGCCTTTAGTTCGCTGGGTTATTAAAGCCTAGCAACATTTTGTAAAACAATTTCTATATATAAATCAATACGTTTTTTTATATCGAATTATCTGTTTAAAACAAAAAAAAAAAATAAAAAGGAAACTGTCGTATACAACTTCTACAAGTTTGAGAATCCTACATAATAAAAACAAAAATATGTGTATTTACACAAGACGCAAGAAAATCATTATAAATTTACAATCAAATAAGTTCAATTCGATCATTTTATATAACCCCTACACCTACATGATACCTATAAAAATAATACTAAACATTATAAGTGTTGCTTTGTTACCAATTGTAAAACTTTACTTCTTTAACTTAAGTTTCTCATTATTTAATCTTAACGCTAAAAATACACCACAGATTTATTCTCATTTCTCTTAAAAATCATTCATGTAAGATTCCATTGATAAAATTTTAACTACGTCTAGCACAAACTAAGTTACTGACTCTATATTTCATATTTGACTACAACACCTTGTTGCGAAAAAAAATGTCTTTCTCCTTAATCTATTACATTTTTCCAAAATTAGTATACAGTTTCCTCATCATAATATTTCCTTTCTTTTTATATATATATATATATATATTTTTAATTTGCTTTTAAAACTTCAGCAACTAACTGCCTATTCTTTGTTATACATTTCAATATGACTAAATGTATATGTTGAGATTTTTTAGCCTGTAAAATAGCGTTCTGACTATATGGAAATCAAGAAGGAATATTTCGCTCCTTGAACTTTTTTTATTAGCAGTCCGTTTAGACCCAAACATGATATAAATATTTAAATGAAAAGACTAAATCAAATTTTGTCCTTTGTCCAATAGTATGACACTTAATCTGTGAAAAAAAACTTATGTCTAAATTTACGACAAAGTCTAAAATGATATGTGCAAAATATTAAAATACATTAAAACAATTCAATTACTAAAATGTTATTTAAAACTATTCCGCACTGGACAGTCTTATTAGTTCGGTCCTATTTTATAAATTCTAACTCTTTTAAAACTTAACTTTCATCTTAAAAACTAAAACAATTCAAAGTTTTTTCTATGCGTTTGTGTGAACAAAACATATTGTTAAAACTCATTTTTTTTTTTTTTTTATTCCTAAATTAATTATTTTCGTTTCTTATTTTAAGTTCTGATAATAAATTTTAAATTCTATACTTGAATGCTAGTTTTTCTTTAATATCCATTATTTATTTCACTTAATTTTTGTCATTAGTCATGATGTTCATATATCTCTCATTTTTTTTACAAATAACAATCTACCATAACAATACTGTAAATCCCTTAGGAAAAACATATCAATTCTTATCTGTTGTGTGCTATTTTCTGAAGATACATCTTTTATCTATTAACATTATGTAAATTAGGCGTAATCTAACACCATAAAACAACTTGCACCATTTAATTACTAGCATCACTTATGTTAATCATCCGAAGAAGGGTTGGAATCTAAAATTATAGACTATTTGTTTCTCTAAACAAATGTGCGTAAACACTACCCAACTGCGTAAACCCATAATCATCAATTGCAATAACACGCAAACAATGTATCCTCAATGTACCCTTAACTTCATCTACCAAAGGTTCTAATTCAACCTTCATTTACACCGGTGCTCTACTAATTTTACGTAAGATATATATTTTCTAGAATAATTCAATGTATCTTCAAAAAACAACCCATAATAAGACCAAAAACATAAATACGAAGAAATGCTAAAGTATCAGACATTTTAGTTTTTTTACATATTTACTTTAAACGAAAAACTAGCTTCTTCAAACTTTAAAAAGTTTTATTTTAAGAATCATATATATATATATATATATATATATATATAATTTATCCTATCTATTTAATAACAGCATATAAAAATAACACTAAAAAGTAACCTTCTATTCTAATAAAAATGTGTATTCATAATTTTTCAATTGAATTGACCTATAATACCTTAAAATATCTAATAAAAAGTTTCATGTGAACCACTGACTTCTCGTGAACAAACAGCTGATTTTAAGCCTTTTAAATATACAGCCACACTCCCTTTAAAATTTACAAATTTACTTAATGTGTATGCCATCCCTTGAAAAGCCATTTCTACTTTTGTACTGACATAGAAATATCTTGATTGTCCATAAAGAAAATGAAAGTAACTTAGTTCTTACGTTTTATATTCCTTTGCGTTGTTTTAGCTTCAATCCAAGTCGATCCTGCTGTCTCGGCACCAAAAATAGACTCATGTAATGAAGTCTAAGACAGAATTATAATTTATTACGTAATTTACAAAGTTTCTAAAGATAGTTCGAAAGTTCAATAATTGTTTTGCACTGTGACACTGGCCGTGATCTGACGAATTCTGGTGTTAGCGAATTGTCACATGAACACGGATCGTATAGCGCTATAACTGTTCGGTCCTGATTAATTCCAGCCTACCCACGAGGGGAGACTTTGGCGGAATCTCCTGTCGGAATCTATCTGTACGAATCTATCTCTCTGCCGTTCGAGTCCAAAGCTGGATCTTATATAGTCCAGTAGGCCATTAACAATGGCCCATAGCTGTTGGCCGGTTACGTAGTAGTCTTGATGTTGAATAATACTAGTCTGGGGTTAATTGTCAAACAATGCAATTAACCTCTGAAGGATACATGTTATTTAACAGTGGACATTGTCATTTACTGGCTGCAGGGTATATATCTATAATATTCGTACACAGTGTTATTGAGTGTCTAAAGGGTAAACGTATTTGTTTCAGTTATGCTATATTTGATTACACCTTGATAATTATTGTTATGAAACACATTGTGTTACAGTTTTCGCCTTTCATATTCTATAGGGCGAAAACGCGAAAACGCGAAATCGCGAAGTCGAAAACGCGAAAACGCGAAGTCGAAAACGCGAAAACGCGAAAGGCGAAGTCGAAAACGCGAAGTCGAAAACGCGAAATCGATTTCGCGTTTTCGACTTCGCCTTTCGCGTTTTCGCGTTTTCGACTTTAAAATGTCAAAATATGATTTCAAGCAAATTGTATACTCAAAGGCATTTTATACAAATGCATCTGTTTTTAAATTTGTTCAGTAATAATAATAATAATAATAATAATAATAATAATGATAATATCTTTATTTAAAGAGTAATTCATTTGGATTAAACCAATTTTAAATAAGGCTCTCTAAATACAATATCAACTACATGACTAAAACATAATTAATCTACTAATATACACATGTTAACAATAGATGTATATAAACAAAATATAATTACAACAACAAAACCGCCTATAGTTTACATTGTGGCAACTTATAAATTTGACACTTTTAAAAGATAATGACTTGTTAGAGTATTTGAAACAAAGAATGTAAAGGAATTGTCTAATTTATGAAAATATTTAAAGTAAACCACAGATATGAAATTTATATGACAATCATTTGAATGACATACTTTGTAGTCTTGTCTCAATTATATTTAAAATGTTATGTTATAATAACATGTATATCGTAAAAACGCGAAAAGGCGAAAAGGCGAAATCGCGAAAAGGCGAAAACGATTTCGCCTTTTCGCGTTTTCGCGTTTTCGCGTTTTCGCGTTTTCGCGATTTCGCGTTTTCGCCTTTTCGCCTTTTCGCCTTTTCGCGTTTTCGCGTTTTCGCGATTTCGCCTTTTCGCCTTTTCGCGTTTTTACGATATACATGTTATTGTAACATAACATTTTAAATATAATTGGAAGTTGATATAAATTTCATATCTGTGGTTTACTTTAAATATTTTCATAAATTAGACAATTCCTTTACATTCTTTGTTTCAAATACTCTAACAAGTCATTATCTTTTAAAAGTGTCAAATTTATAAGTTGCCACAATGTAAACTATAGGCGGTTTTTGTTGTTGTAATTATATTTTGTTTATATACATCTATTGTTTACATGTATATTAGTAGATTAATTATGTTTTAGTCATGTAGTTGATATTGTATTTAGAGAGCCTTATTTAAAATTGGTTTAATCCAAATGAATTACTCTTTAAATAAAGATATTATCATTATTATTATTATTATTATTATTATTATTATTATTATTATTACTGAACAAATTTAAAACAGATGCATTTGTATAAAATGCCTTTGAGTATACAATTTGCTTGAAATCATATTTTGACATTTAAAATATATTTGTTAGTTGACCAGATTCAGTTTCTCTATTTGTTTTGTTAATCTGGTTCTGACACGGGAGGATTGTTGTTATTGTCTACCGCTTCAAGAGTATATCCTTGTCCCTTGGTGTCTCCTGTAGATGAACAAATTTCCATCTTTGAAAATTTGAAATATTAATCAATGCGTTTAGTAATATATGGGAAACACAGTCTACATTTACATGACTTTTCCATAAATCCAGGTTACTTTTGTTTAAATTAAAGAACATGCGACAGGTTTAGGATATCTTTGCTAAGATCAACCTACGACAGTTTTGAGGCGAGGTCTTGGATAGTCCTAAGAGGATCATAAGACATGTCATAAGATATTCTAGTATCTTATAACAGGTCTTAAGATAGCTTCATGAAACCGTCCCAAGTTTTATTTGACAAAGTCTTATCTCCACAATGTTTTAAATTTTAAACTTTTTCACACAAGCTAATTTAAATATTAAAATTTTAGATTCACAACAAGAGCATTAAATGAATGATTATGTATTTTAAGTAACCATGGCGATAATAATCATTAATTTCATTTATTTTAAAATGTCAAACTATAACTTCCAGCAAATTGTATGTTCAAAGGCATTTTATACAAATGCATCTGTTTTAAATTTGTTCAGTAATTGTCAACAAAGAATGTGAAGAAATTGTCTAATGTATGAAAATATTTAAAATACGTCACAGATATGAAATTTATATGACAATCATTTGAATGACTTATACTTTGTAGTCTTGTCTCCAATTATATTTAAAATGTTATGTTATAATAACATGTATATCGTAAAAATCGAAAAGGCGAAATCGCGAAAACGCGAAAACGCGAAATCGCGAAAACGCGAAAGGCGAAATCGCGAAGTCGAAAACGCGAAAACGCGAAGTCGAAAACGCGAAATCGATTTCGCGTTTTCGACTTCGCGTTTTCGCGTTTTCGACTTCGCGTTTTCGCGTTTTCGACTTCGCCTTTCGCGTTTTCGCGTTTTCGACTTCGCGTTTTCGACTTCGCGATTTCGCGTTTTCGCGTTTTCGCCCTATAGAATATGAAAGGCGAAAACGCGAAAACGCGAAAACGCGAAATGGCCTTAACCGGCCACCATACCAAATGTTAGTTTACAGTGACAGTCTGACAGAGTTGATAAAAATCAGCAACATGAAAAATAAAATGTCTTTAATCGTCTTCTGACACGATAACGTAGTCAACCACACTACTACCTACTGCTTTCATACAAGTGTATTTACCATAAGAATCGCCCCACATTCTCCCATTTAAAATATACAAATCCTTGATTAGAAACGGCATTGGAAACACAACTACCACAGAATCAAGATGAAACAGCATGGACAAAAGACACTAAGTCCTTATACACCAGTGCACAGGTACTTTGGGAACAGGACATTTTGTTTTGGCCATCCCTCTTTTTTTTCCGAAATCCGTTATTTATTTTTGTTTATTTTAATTTAATTTCTGAAATTATTTTCGTGTTTATACTCCCATAAAACACTAAAAATAACATTTGTTTAATATTTACTATCAACTTCTAGTTTACTATCCATAGCGGTCACTAAAACATATATATAATAATATATATCTCTATCTTTAACCTTCAACTTCGCCATTTCTAATGAGGCAGATTATTTTCAGCTTTGGACTCCAGGCCTCATCACAGCTCGAACTTCTTCTTTCAACAGCAAATAGGCTCTGCAAAACGGGCCCCCAGGATGATTGACATGAACTTTGGACTACCATTGGAAAGAGGTTATTTTGAAGATTGTTGGACATATTGCCATTCAGTCAGGCTAGCTTCGAACCCAGTAAAGAGTTATTGCAATGCATGGTTCCTAAACGTGCAGAGACCTTGGGTACTCTAGACACGCTGCATCGGATTTAACGTCCTTGGCGATTCTGACCGATGTGTCTGTGTGTTTATATCTATATCACGCAAAGCCATCGAATGACATTCTTGACCACGGATTTTACTGTTGAATGGGTGGAAGTTACAGGTGACCCTATTTCTACATCATAGCAGCAATGGGTTGACATTGTTACTGTACAAGATTCATCAAGGGCCGGTGCTCTAGAAATCACTATGGTAAAATTATAAAGTTCAAGTGATAAGAAGAAGACGGAGATTAATCCCATCAAAACTTTTCATATTTCTTAATGAATATGCACAATTCTGTTAACAATTTCTCATCTTCATTATTCATTAACCATATCAGTTTTTGGTAGGATCTTAACTAGATTTTATAAATTCTTGCAGCAATTATTGATCATTGTTATCATATCTTTTCGCTGGTCAGATAGACTATCACATTTAAAAAGGAAATATATGCGAAATCTTGTTAGACTCTGTCTTTCTCCAATTTTTTAACAATATCAAGATATTTTCGCAACCAAAATTGGATTTAAAAGTAACATTTGTACATAGTTTCCTTCTGAGTATTTATTGAGATTTTCCCCGATCTTTCAACATGGCAATTTTAAGTTTTCTGTTGATTGGTTTACCCTGTCAGAGGATGTTAGACGATTAATGATCAGTGAAAAAGTTTCTCATGCAACATGTATCACGACGGTTTCTTTGATTCATACAATTTCTTAGATTATAAAAGGCATTATATAACAATGGGAAGTTAGTGCCAGATTTTTCTTATATGTAATAGTATTAAATCATTTCTTTAATCATGATAAAATATACTGACAGTCTTCCCAACTCAGTTAACACAGCAAAGTTAGTACTTCTTTTGGAGCTCAAGAACAAATTTACAGAATTTAGTATGCAGTTTTTCAGCAGGTAATTTAGAGTAAATATGGTCAAATGAAACAATCCATTTTAAATTTAGCAGACATTGGGTTAAAGGCATGCACCCATATCTCATAACTGTATAAAAGATGGGTTTGATGGTATGATCGAATACATGCATGCACGTTTTCACTGAAGGATGCAAGGATAAAAATCTGTAGACAACTTTAAAATAGGCTTTAAGTGCCTTTTTATACAATTCAACCTGTGCTACTGTAAAGGAGCCAGATGCACAAAAATGTATACCCAAACATTTATATGTATTAACACATTCTAGTTTTACACCACTTAACATAAAATCATATTTGGTAATCAACCTACCTGCCTTGTCTGTATATAAGAACCTTTGTTTTGTTTGTATTCACACTTAAGCACCAGGAATGAGTTTCACAAAAATCTTACGACTAAAACTGATCGTAAGTCTTACACAATTAAGTATACTGACGATCAACATTAGTCGTGAGATTTTTTGAAACTCGTACCAGTCATTGCAGTAATTTTGCAATATATCCAAGTTTTTGCAAGCCGTTTGGAGATGTCGATAATAAAACAATATCGTCAGCATGCATAAGACAGTGTAAATCTTGATTATTTATTGAAACTAGGTCGTCAGAGTTTTTAAAATAGTTTGTCAAATTATTAATAAAGATGTTGAAGAGGTATGGACTAAGGTCGTCTCCTTGTTTTACCCCAAGGAGTGTTGAAAAGCTGTTAGTTAAGTTTTGTGTTGAAAAGCTGTTAGTTAAGTTTTCATTTACTTTTATACACGATTTGTTTACTTCCTACATGTTTTCTAGTAGTTTCAGTTTGATTCCAGTGTGAATGACAATATCAAAGGCCTTTTGAAGTCAACAAAGTAGGCATATAGTCTACCACCAGGATTATTACAGCATGTATCAATAGTTGTCATGATTACAATCATGTGTCAGAGGTCCTAGCTTTCTTTGTGAAGCCAATTTGGCAGTCATCAATTATTTTGTGTTCGATTGAATTTGTCAAGACGGAAATTTCCTATTGAACTAGTTATAGTTAAACCACGATAGTAAATTGGATCAAGAATACCACTAGCCTTATGTAAGGGTGTTATATATCCTTCTGCCCATTTTCAGGATGTGTGCCATTACTCAAACAAGAGTTGAATATTTTAAAAGCAACCAATCAAAATACTTTGGCTGCATTTAATCATGTTATTTGTTATATTATACAACCATGCAGGTGATTTGTTCCATTTTAATTTTGAGATAATGAAGCAATAAATATGTGGTATTATCTTATTATTAATGTTTTAGATAAACATGCCCTGTTGTAACCAAACGGATAAAAATAAATATCAACCTGAGTGGTATACAGATGAAATCTGTAAATCAGCTCACCAGAGAGATTATTATCATAAAAAGAAAGATACGGATAATTATAAGAAATATCAGAATCTAACAAATAAACTGATTCGTTCTTCAAAATCTAAGTATTTAATGGAAGCCATCAATAAGGATAAAAACTGTAAAACTCTATGGAGACATTTAAAGATCTTAACTCTACAACGGATCATGATATTGATATGATAACATACGAAGATAAGAATCTTACGGATAAAATTGACATTGTAAACTGCTTAAATGATCACTTTAGTTCAGTGGGAGAAAACTTATTCCACATCCCCATTCTAACTTTGAATCAGAGAAAATAAACAATTATGTGAAATCCAAAATTAATGATAACACGTTATTTTCACTATACACTGTCACAAATGGTGATGTCTTTAAATATCTCACAAATCTAGATATTAATAAATCAACCGGGACCGATGGAGTTGGCCCAAGAATATTAAAAGTATCAAAATCAATAATTGTAGATTCTCTCACTCATATTATAAACCTTAGTTTATGTACAGGTATATTTCCTGATATTCTAAAGTATGCAAAAGTAACTCCAATTTTCAAAGCCGGTAATAAGGATGATCCTAACAATTATCGTCCTATTTCAATTTTACCTCAGTGTCCAAGATTTTTGAGAGGGCTGTGTTTAAACAATTATATTCATTTTAACTAAATACAAACTATTAGTACAACAACAATCTGGATTTAGAGAAAACACTCATGCCACACAGCACTTATCAAAATAATTGACAAATGGTTAGAAGAATTTGACAAAGGCAATTTCACTGCTGTTTTATTTCTTGATTTTAAAAAAGCATTTGACACCGTTAACCATAACATCTTATTATCGAAACTTAATTTATATAAATGTGATGATCACTCTGTTAAGTGGTTTTCATCCTATCTCTCAAATAGATTGCAAAGGTTAAAATTGGAAAAACTGAATCAGGATACAATAATGTAACATTTGGGGTCCCACAAGGTTCCATATTAGGACCTTTATTATTCTTAATCTATATAAATGATCTCCCGTTTACATTAGAACACACAGAGTCTGAATTATATGCTGATGACACAACTTTGCATATATCGTCCAAATCTATTTCAAACTTAAACTCTTGTTTAAATAAAGACTTTGAAAACGTAATTGAATGGTGTGCTAAAAACAATATGATAATAAATTACAAGAAGTCCAAATGTATGCTTATGGGATCTGAGAAAACTTGAGAATTGTAATGATGTCTTGTGTGTATTATCGCAAAATCAAACTTCATTTGACAATGTGGAAGTAGAAAACTTCTTGGTATCCATATTGATAAAATCTATCATGGTCAGTTCACATAGATAAAGTATGTGAAATTTTTCAAGCAGATTATATCTGCTAAATAGATTAAAACGATACTTGCCTCGCAAAGGTCTTATCCTTTTTATAACAGTTATATATTACCAATAATTGATTATTGTTGCACCATATGGGGTTTTACCGCAAATTGCAACATTGAGCGGATTCATAAACTACAAAAGCGCACAGCAAGATTAATTTTGAATAAGCCTTTTGATTATCCATCAATATCAATGTTTAAAGAACTTAATTGGATGACCATTTTACGCGGATAAAATATTTTCAAGCCATTTTAATGTTTAAATGTATGAATGGACTCGCGCCAGATTATCTTACAAGTAAATTTACTGCATATAGTTATTCTCTTAGGTAAACAACATCTGGACATCTTCATATACCAAGGCCAAAGTCTGAATACTTCAAAAGACTTTTCAATATTCTGGTCTAATCATTTGGAATAGTTTGCCAAATGATATAAAGGATTTAAGACATATAGAAAGCTTTAAGATGAAATGTGCTAATCTCTTTATCACAAAACAAAATGAGTAGACAAACTTTACAAATTTTTTAGGACATTCTTGCCATGCTAGTTCTACAGTCTGTTTTCATGCTTGTGTATATACATTTGTAATTGTGTACATCTCTATTGTTTATTGTGTTATATACATTGATTGTTATATGAATTGTTCATTTAAATGTGTGAAGGCCTTGTGTGAGATTAACAATTGTATGTTAAATGAGTTACCTTCGTTAAATAAAGAATTTATTATTATTATTATAGATGGCAGTGATAATTTCAGTATTAGTAATTTCAAAATCTAATTCATTCAAACATTTCTGAAATATCTCAGCAGACTCCAAACTCTCCTCAAGATGTTTTACCCTATCTAAAAAATATCATTAACCATACTGAATTCTTGAAAGTGATGAAGCCAGTCAGATGGTGGTATATTACTAACTGAAGAATCATGATCTTCGTCCAGTAACTTATCTATCAACTAATATAGTTTAGGATTGTAGAGAACATATCCATGGCCATCTGTCACAATATAAAAATGTCGCATATACTTTTAACACATCCTTGCATGCTTTCATTTTGGTGCTAGCATTACTAATTATTACATACGTCACCACAGGTGAAAGCAGGTATGGTAACTGTTCCGACTCTGTCCATCTGTTTTCTATACTTTTCTATATAAAAACATCTGTGTGCCATTAAAATGAAATATGTATTATAAATACAATAGAAGAACGTTGATTCTTGAAAAGAAACCATGAACCCGGAGGGCGAATGGTTTGTTTTCACGAATCAACGCTTATACATTGTGTCTCTAACTTAAACTATTGTTCTGATGTCGTTTCAAAATCAAAGCCTTTTCTTAATTAGAAATTATTGTAACTGAGTTTAAATAACCATCTTATCGTGTTCAACGATGCATTAATAAATCAAAGTTCACAATTAATCAGTTAGAGAAATACAAATATAACATAACACGTCTGTCTTTAAATTAACGCACGTATGTTCACTACTACATTACTGTATTTGTAATTGCATTAGTAAGTTATTTTTGAAATAAATGATATTCTAACTTCTTATCTGTAGAAATTAACCTAAATTTTACGCCGAAAAAATATTTCACTAAATTCCGTTGCTGATGTATGAAATAAAATAACCAAATTTATTAAATCCAAGTAAAATAGATGACATAACAATCATTTGAAAATAATAAAACATTTCTTCTATATAGAAATCACGTACAGGGTTGTGATCAGAAAGTTTTAAACCTCTAAAGAATGTATATACCAAAGAGAATAATACATAATGACGTGTTACAATTTTACGTATATCGTAAAAAGATAAATCTCAATAATATCCATAATAACATACAAAATAAGAAAAACGGAAACACTGAAGGAAAGGGACAACAAAGAGAAAACAGGGATTCGAACCTAAACCGAAAATGTCTACTTCTAACTTAACTCTACAACTCATTCATCTAAACCTAGTGGCTACCAAATTATACTATACGATTGTCTATTATATATATAAAGGTACAAGCCCTGTATGTCCGTTGTACCGATGTGTATCATATGTTCATTGATATATATAAAATAGACAACTGAATTTCAACCCATTGGTAGCCGAGAGCTTTCGAATATGTGTTGATGTCACTAATGCTCGTACTTAATAATGAAGAAAGGATTCTCTTAAATATACGAAAGATAGAGCGAGGGCTTACCCCGAGCACTTAATTCATAGTATATACCTTTTCATAGACTATCCAATTTAGCACATATTTACAACTCAACTCGAGTTATCTTTTAATTAGTCTATTAATAGTTTATTTTGGCTGACTACTTTTAGGTTAGATAATACTTGTTCATTTTTATGAATATTTAAAGCCCGAGGCGTAGCCGAGGGTTTTAATGTTCATAAAACATGACCAAGTATTGTCTGACCAATTAATAACATATACACACCTTCGAATGACATAACAAAATTAGCCTCT
Source organism: Mytilus coruscus (assembly GCA_017311375.1). Taxonomy (NCBI): domain Eukaryota; kingdom Metazoa; phylum Mollusca; class Bivalvia; order Mytilida; family Mytilidae; genus Mytilus; species Mytilus coruscus. The sequence goes on from JAASAO010000029.1 coordinate 28,298, forward strand.
CATTGTAATGATCAAATTTTGATATTAGCTCACTTTAAATGTTAACATGGTTAGTAAAAGGGATGTAAATCATTTTATGGTCATTTCAAATAATGGAATGAAAGAGCAATGAGATAGTTTTGTGATAACAAAAAAGATAAATTATTCAAAATGGAGATTTCTTCTTCTACAGGTACAATATAATTTATATATCTAGAAATCCTTCATTTTAAAAAGCACACAATTTTATATAAATCATCATCAATGAATTTTAATTAACAATCGTTTCAACATCAGATGCTTGTTTTTTTCATTGATGCATGTATTGATTTTTTTGAAAACTTTCGTTGATTTTATATCAACAGTCATTGTTTCTTAAAAATTGAGTTCAAGGTCTCATTTAAAATTAGATTAAATATTACATGAATTTTACCCGCACCTTTGCCCCTTTTCAATTCTTTTTTTTAGGGGGTTCTATATATGTACCATTGAATAACATTTACAATGTTAAAATCTCAACTTAAAATGCTTTTATAGTTCTATTCTCCCAAATTCATTTATAATGATTAGACAAACAACAGTACTTTTGATTTTTTTCTTTTTCTCTTTTCCTTTGAAAATTGCCTTGGGGATTGCACATTTCGTTAGTACAGTTTTAAGAGTTCACTTTCATAATCAATCTACAATGAAAAGTCATTTACGTATAGTGATTTAATTTGTGCAAACAATCTGTTACAGACTTATATTATGCAGATTCTATAGAGAGCAAAATCTAAACCCGGAAACTATAGGCCAATCTCCTAACCTCTATGCTCAGTAAATCATTTGAATATATAACTGTATCATCTAATGAAACACCTAGATAATTATAATTTACTATGCCCACTGCAACATGGTTTCAGATCAAAAGTTAGCTGTGAAACACAGCTACTAACATTCACCAACAAATACTAGATTACTAGTATATGGCATATGGTAAAACAAACTGGAGTAGTTGTTGGACTTCTCCAAAATATTCGATAAAGTGGACCATCAAAGACTTGTTTTAAAACATAAACAATAAAAATACAGACTGGATAGAGGCATGGTTATCTTACATATATCAAAAGTGGTAGTTGACAGTTACACATCAAGTAGTTGTCCTATATTGTCAGGCGTCCCTCAAGGCTCTGTTGTTGGTCCATGTCTTTTTCCTAATTTACATAAATGACATGCCAGACGACCTCAAAAGTAATGTTCGCTTCTTTGAAGAGGACACCATTTTGTATCTAACAATATCATCACTTACTGACTGCCACACCCATAAATCAGACTTACATAAATTGGAACAATGGGAGCAAAAATGGTTATGTCATTCAATCCAGACAAATGTGAAATCAACCACATAACAAGAAAGCAAAAACTAATCATCTGTAAATACACACTACATGATCATATATTAAAATCAACAGAAAAAGCAAAATATCTTGGTGTTACCATAACAAACGAACTAACATGGAACTCGCATATAAATAACAACACAAATAAACAATGCATCACTAAGATTTATTGAAAGAAATGTAAAAACCAACAGCTTCAAAACTAAAGAACTTGCCTTCAAAACATATGTCAGACCAAACGTAGAATTCTGTAGTGTTGTCTTGGATCCCTGACAGAAACAACAAATACATAAAATCGAAATGATCCAAAGAAGATCTGCCAGGTATACACTTAATCAATACAGCTACCAAAGTAGTATAACAGTCATGCTTGAACATCTAAGCTGGCCAACACTACAACAAAGAAGAAATTTTGCATCAGTTACCATGCTCTACAAAATCCAACATCAGATAGTTTCCATCTCAAACAAGCAAAACTTAGTACCATCAAAAGATCATCATAAATTTGTACAGCCATTTATATACTATTTTTTTCCTAGCACAATAAGATTGTGGAATTCCTTACCAAACCAGGTAGCCAGTAGCCCAGACTTAGAAGCATTTAAGTTTGGTGTAAAATCCGTATATATTGCTAGAACAATTAAATGGGTTTTTTAATCTATATATACAAAAATTAATTTAAAAAATGTTTTTAAATTTATTGTAAATATGTTCAGATTTTTGATTTTCCTAGCATGTGCCTTCTTGTAATCTTATTGAAGATAAGAAGTATTAAGTAGATAGAGATATTTGATGAAGAACTGGATACAATAATCAGTAAACTAGTATAAATCCCTGCCATCATAGCTACCTTAAAATCGGAAGCTTACTTCATTTAATTTTGTCTAGCCTGCGACTTCTGTCGCAGAAAACGAGACATAGGGATAGAGATCCGGCGGCGGCGGCGACGGCGGCGTTAACTAACTACTTTTAAAAAGCTTAATATTTCAGAAAGTAGAAGACATGGATGCTTCATTCTTTTATATAGCTGCTTTATTTTATGAATTTTCCGTTTGTTCATTGTCCTTGACCACATTTTTATAGTTCAGTGACTACTTGAAAAAAAGTTAAGATTTTTGTAATGTTAATTTCTTTCTTACTAGTATTATGAGTAATATGATAACTATATTTAGTATGTGCGTACCTTGCAAGGTCCTCATGCCTGTCAGACAGTTTTTCACTTGACATTGACCTCATTTCATGGACCAGTGAACAAGGTTAAATTTTCGTGGTCTAGTCCATATATCTCAGATACTATAAGCAATAGGTCTACTATATTTGGCGTATGGAATGATTGTAAGGTGTACATGTCCAAATGGCAGGTGTCATCTGACCTTGAACTCATTTTAATGGTTCAGTGGATTAAACTAAGTTTTTGTGTTATGGCCTGTTTTCTAATACTGTATGCAATAGGTCAACTATATTTGGTGTATGGAAATATTTCACGATGTACATGGCAGTCTGTATAAATAAGAAGATGTGGTATGAGTGCCAATGAGACAACTCTCCATCCAAGTCACAAGGTATAAAAGTTAACAATTATAGGTCAAAGTACGGCCTTCAATACGGAGCCTTGGCTCATACCGAACAACAAGCTTTAAAAGGCCCCAACATCGACTAGTGTAAAACAATTCAAACAGGAAAACCAACGGTCTAATCTATATAAAAACGAGAAACGAGAAACACTTATGAACCACACCAACATAGGACAACCTTGCAGGTTTTATTTGACATTGACCTCATTTTCACAGTTCATCGCTCAATATTAAATTTGTGTATTTTGGTCTGTTTTCTTAAACTATGAGCAATAGGTCTACTATATTTGGTGTATGGAATTATTGTAAGGTGTATATGTCTGTCTGGTAGGTATCATCTGACCATGACCTCATTTTCATGGTTCATTGGTCAATGTTAAGTTTTCCTGGTTTAGTCTGTCGCTTAGATTCTATAAGCAATAAGGTCAACTTAATTTGATACATGGAATAATTGTAAGGAATTAATATCTGTCTGGCAGGGTTCATCTGACCTTGACCTCATTTTCATGGTTTATTGGTCAATATAAAGTTTTCATGGTTTAGTCTGTTTCTTGAAAACTATAAGCAATTGGTCAACTATGGAATGATTGCAAGGTGTACGTGTATTTCCGGTTTTGTTTATCTGACGGTTTTCTGACCTTGACCTCATTTTCTTGGATCATGTAAAGTTTATGTGATACTTGTATAAAAACTTTATTTTACGACTATCAATATAAAATCAATGGTCAGTAAATCAGGCGAGACGTTTCAGCGTGTGTACTCTTGTCTACTTCATTGTGTATAATTAAATTATTAGAAATTTTAAACTATTAAAAATGTATCATCCAAAAATACTGAACCCATTAAAACCTATCTTAATTGATTGCTCCTTTTGGTGTTCAGATTACTGTTGACACACATGCATTCATCAATCAACAGGACCTCTTAGGCTATAAGTAGAACAACTACCTGTAACCGTTTACCCCAGAAAATGATTTACCCTGATTTCAGTACTGATTTTCTATGATTTTGTGCGGATTTTTGATGATAAATTCTACACTTGAGTTATGTTACTTAATTTCTCTAATTCTTCGTGAATTTATCCCTTTCTGCACCCATTGTATAAAAAAAATTTAATCAACGTGTGGTTCGTTTGATCTCAGTTCATCATTGGTTAAAATCCGATTATGACGTCGAGTTTTCTTACTTTCCTCTGAATTTCCTATTGTGACGGCATGAAAAAGACGACCATGTCTGTTGACGGCATATAGAAAGAACACATATTTTGCAATTCATTCGAAAAGAAGGAGTATGATTGTCTACATATCGTCTGTAAATCATTAGAGAAACAGCTTCCAACACCAATTTCGTGTAATACGATATTTATCCACTCTCGACAGTTAAATTTTAAATATTTAAAACGCTCGGGCAAGCCTCGCGTTTTAAATTTGAAAATTAACTGTCTCAATGAGATAAATATAACAGCCAAAGCAGACAAAAGAGCTATTTACTAATATTAAAAATCATTTTCTAATATTAGAAAGTCATTTTCTAATATTTGAAAATCATTTTCTAATATTAGAAAATCAATTCTAATATTAAAAATCATTTTCTAATATTAAAATCTTTTCTAATATTAGAAATACATTTTCTAATATTAGGAAATCATTATTTTCTAATATTAAAAATATGATACTTCTTAATATAAGAAAATCATTTTCTAATATTAGAAATACATTTTCTTATATTAGAAATACATTTTCTAATATTAGAAATACATTTTCTAATATTAGAAAATCATTTTCTAATATTAGAAAATCATTTTCTAATATTAAAAATACGATACTTTTAAATATTAGAAATGATTTCTTAATATTTGAAAATGATTTCTAATATTAAAAATCATTTTTAATATTAGAAATTCATTTTCTAATATTAGAAACTCATTTTCTAATATTAGAAACTCATTTTCTAATATTAAAATACATTTTCTAATATTTGAAATTCATTTTCTAATATTAAAATTCATTTTCTAATATTAAGAAATAGTGTTTTCTTTTTAATATTAGAAAATGATTTTCTTATATTAGAAAATGATTTTCTTATATCAGAAAATGATTTTCTAATATTAAAAATGATTTTCTAATATAAGAAAATTATTTTCTAATATAAGAAAATTATTTTCTAATATAAGAAAATGATTTTCTAATATTAGAAAAAGCTCTTTTGTCCACTTTGGCTTGCCATAGATAAATATCGTATCACACTCGATGCAGTGGTAGAATCTATATTTCTCTAATTCTAAGCCGATTTATCCTTTTTCTGACCTGTTGATTATTTTTATTTAATCAACGTGTGGCTCGTTTGATCTCAGTTCTTCATTGGTCAAAATACGATTATGACGTCAAATTATCTTGCTTTCCTCTGAATTTTCTATTGTGACGTCATGAAAAAGGCGACCATGCCTGATGACGGCACATGGAAAGAACACATCTTTTTGCTGATCAATCGAAACAAATGAATAATATTGTCTGTATGTCGTCTAAAAATCATCAGAGACACAGATTCGACTACCACATCTTGTGCAATACAATATTTATCAACTCTCGACACTTACATTTTAAATATTTAAAACGCTCAGCGAGCCTCGCGTTTTAAATTTGCAAATTTAACTGTCTCGAGTGGATAAATATCGTATCACATTCGATGCAGTGGTAGAATGTATATTTGAAATGGAAATTTAACGTCTTGAAAACCAAAATAATGATAGAGAAAATCTGAAGGGCGAAAATGTTCAAATGCAATTTATATCTACCGACAATACAAACCAAAATGTTGCTTAAAGCAGTAAATGCATTCTTTGGTGTTTAAGCTGAACCATTATGATAAAACATTTTACATGTCATTTGACATTTTAAGTGACAAGCCGTAGCATATAAAATATACATATACAACACCTCTCTAAACGCTTTTATAATGCATTCAACTACATATCAAAATAAGTTCTTCATTTTCTATTAAGATAATCAGCATCAATATAAAAATAAGGAGATGAGGTATGATTGCCAATGAGACAACTATCCACCAAAGTTCAAATAACAGTACGTTTTTTTTCAGCGATGGGCATATTGCTTTAGAAGCGAAAAGTTCAATATAAAAGAACATTACAAATGGGTTAGAAAGACGACACAAAGACTTTGAAAACAAATACTTAAAGAATTTTGGCAGAAGAAAATCTTTGTGTTCTATGGTTTCAACTTTGGTAAAACACGATAGGTATAGTGTCCGGCTGAGATTGTGTTTTCAGTGAATCGGTCAACTTTTTCGAGTGTAGATCATGTTTTTCCGAGTGGCATTACATGCGATCAGATCGATTTACTGCTATTTCGCGAATATAATAGTTGTATTCGTGACTGTTCATCTTATTCTGAATGCTATGCATGTTTTAGCACAAACGACGCACAATTTCCTTGTAGCTTTCACTTACAATTCAGTGTTTTATATTGTCCGTGTTTTTTTCGAGGGCAACATCTAAAACGTCCGGTTTTTGAAGAAAATGTGAATAAGAAAGAAGCCAATCTTGGGCTTAAAACTGACTTTTTCTAGTTTGTAACTTTTATTTAACGAAGGACAATATCATTTATTCTTAATAAGTCACACAAACATATTACTATGTTGATCAGATTTAACCCTTTTCAATTTAATTATAACTTTCTGTTCCGAAAACATATTACCATAACCTTGCAGTATTACGATATATATAAGAAATCACTGCATGGGTCCATTTAAAACGGTCTTTAGAACCGAGGAGAGGGACCCATAATCTTTACAATTTCAATAATGTTTTATGATTGATATATATATATAACAGTGACGAAAAACATAGGAGCAAGAAAACTAAGGAAAAGCAGTAAAAAATCAGAAAAATACAATATAAAGCCAAATATTCTACTTAAAGAATTGAATTGAATGGAATATCTAATAAAATTGAAAACAACACTTTATAAATTTCATGCGTCCGACGCGCTTTCCTGGATTTACTTTCATCGAGAACGCTCAAAGCCGAATATTTGAAAGCGATGGATGTATAAGAACCGAAACATTTGAAGAGCTATATGACCAAAAGGACCTAAAAGTAGCCAAATTCATCTAAGGTCAACTTTGCCTGATGGAGTTGAAACCTTAGATTCTTTATAATTTGTAAATTTATAAACGGACTATTTTAAATGATTGATCAGTGGCGGATCCAGAGGGGGTTCCGGGGTTGGAACCCCTTTTTGGATGATCAATGCATTTGAATGGGGACATATAGTTGGAACCCCCTTTATCCTGGGTTGGGAACCCCTCCCCTTTTTAAAATGGCTGGATCCGCCCCTGTTGATTGTTGATCGCTTAACGTCCAGTGGCAAATATTTCATGCATGTTGAACTAATCAACAATAAATTCAATATGTAGGTCTTGTTACAGAGGACGTTCGGGATGAAGGTCGGAAATTTAGGCTTCCACTGAGAATTACGGTATATTGGATATGGACAGAAATTTTGCCTTGCAACAGGTCACCTACGGACCCCTCAAAGAGCTGTTACAAGGGTTCTTAACGTGCAGTGAGCATGGCACTCTCTACATGCCCCAGTCTGACCGAACGTGGCTGCGTATTTAAACATCCCCCACAGCCAAACGGACGCCCCACTTTGGCAAGGGTTTTACTGCCGGTCGGAAAAGGACCTAAGTGACCATATTTCTATTTCCCAGTCCCCCTTGGAGGTAAACAATTTTAGAAAGGTTTGTTATAAATCATGTCAGTACCGAAGTACTAACTAATGAGCTGATGATAACTCGGGGACTTATCCAATGTATTTAATAAACAACGAAATAAATAATCTGTAAGCTTTAATACGATCCTTTTGAAATAATAAAAAAAACGAAATGTGCATATAATATGCGTACACCTCACAAATATAATTCTTTTAATTTCTGATGGAAATGAAGCTATGATAGTGCTTTATTTCTATGTGACCAAGTATAGCATACGGACTCCTCTTCACAGTAGGAGCATTTGAACATTGTTCTTGATTTCCATTTCTAGAACGATAAAACATATTATCATCAAGACAAACAGTAAATGAAACATTTAGGATGTATTTTCTGTTAAAAAACACACATTTACCCGCTTTACACACTATGTGTACGTACGTCTCAATCCAACATGTCTGAGCTCACATAAAGATTGCTTACATCACGAAATATTTACTGTATGAAATCCATATCGGTACACTAACATGAAGATATCTGAATACAAATGAACGATGCCTTTTATGAAATGTACGTGATAATACAGTATTATCAAACTGGTTTAATGCATTGTTTAGCTTATTTGAACCTTTTCATTGTTTTGTAAAGTATTGTAAGGCTAAATTAAACGCTTTTAAAACAAAATAATGTAGAGTTGATAATATATTTTATCACAAATACTAATCTGCCTTCTATGATATCAAATGTAAGGATCTAGCATCTTTTTGACGTCTTATCAGAAAGGAAGTCTGTTTGTTTACATTTTGATCATATTCACTCGAAAAACGTGGTCACACTCGAAAAAACCCGATCAGATTACTCGAAAAACACGATTCCAGCCGGACACTATACCCTACTGTGTGAAAAATTTACTGTGGAAAATGAAAATAAGTAATATTTGAAATTCTATTAGAAATTAACACAGTATTGCCATTTCATTTGTAAAATTTTCCTTGGGGCATTGCTGTCAAGCAAAAAGGTCATCATAGGTGCTCGGCTTATAATTAGATTTGTGCAGTTTCAGAACTGGGCTACATTGATCTAAATTCAATTTTGGTTGTATTTGTACTTAAAACTAGCAAACTGTAAATTTATATTTTAACTGTAAATGCATTTTATAAATCAATTTTTTATAATCTATAAATTTAACTCTAGATATACCTTACAATGCTACACTCTTACATATTATATACATATAATTGCTATCGCATGAACAACTGTTAGCCTGATCCATCAAGTGAAACTGCGATCTACTGCTCACTGATGATACCCCCCAAATATTTCGGTAAACAGGAAGTTGTTGAGTGATGAATCTGAAAACGCATCACACGGTATAGCTGACTTATATATACCCTGAAACCAAATTTCAGAAATCCTTATGATGTAGTTCCTGGGAATAATGCAACGAAAAATATTCATGGGCGGACGGACGGACGGACGGACAGACAGAGGTTAAACAGTATACCACCACTTTTTAAAGCGGGGTATAATTACTATCCTAATATAATTGCTATCGCATGAACAAGTGTAAGCCAGACCAAATACTATCCCTTATATAATTGATATCGCATGAACAAGTGTTAGCCAGATCCAATTACTTTTCCTAATATAATTGATATCGCATGAACAAGTGTTAGCCAGATCCAATTACTATCCATTGTAAAATTAATATCGCATTAACAAGTGTGTTAGCCAGATCCAATTACTATCCCTAATATAATTGATATCGCATGAACAAGTATTAGCCAGATCCAATTACTATCCCTAATATAATTGATATCGCATGAACAAGTGTAAGTCAGATCCAATTACTTTCCCTTATATAATTGCTATCACACGATCAAGGGTTAGTCAGATCCAATTACTTTCCTTGTATAATTGCTATCGCATGAACAAGTGTTAGCCAGATCCAATAATGAACTACTTTCTATAATATAATTGATATCACATGAACAAGTGTCAGTCAGATCCAATTACTTCCTTATATAATTGATATCGCATGAACACGTGTTAGCAAGTTCCAAATTACTATCCCTTATATAATTGCTATCGCATGAACAAGTGTTAGCCAGATCCAATTACTATCCCTAATATGATGGCTATCGCATGAACATGTGTTAGCCAGATCCAATTACTTTCCTAATATAATTGATATCGCATGAACACGTGTTAGCAAGATCCAATTACTATATCCCTTATATAATTGATATCGCATGAACAAGTGTAAGCTGCTTCTTGAGAAGAATTTCAGATTTCTTTTGTTTTGCTTTTATCACTCGTGTTTAAATAGAGTGAATTCCTTAATGTAAAAATAAAAATCCGAAACCTAAATAACATTTCGAGAAACATTTTGACAAGTGTCGAGGGTTTTCATGTAAGAGAAATAAACAGTTATATTTAACTAGTGTATAATTTTGAGAACAAAAGTGGTAAATATTATAGTTTTAGTATAATCTACGACAACCAACAATTAATGCCAGAAAAGTGTTTGACCTAACGTATTGAAAAAAAAACATTTGAACTTTATTATTTTGTAGCCTCAAGAGAACTTTACTATTTTGTAGCCTCAAGAGAACTTTACTATTTTGTAGCCTCAAGAAGAATAACATATTGCACAAGCACGGTTTCAAATCTTTCTAATCTTGACCTTTATTCTTTCAGGTGATGACCTGCTGTAGCGACAGTTTAATATTCAACTTAGATGTGTTGATATATGTACGATATCATAGAATATTGGATTACAATTTAGTCGTAATATTTTAAAAATAGTGTAAGTTAAGTTTACAGAATAGTTTGACAATTCATTTAATAAACTTGAGTATAACTTAGTTGATCTTTGTTTAGCCAAAGTGTTAAAGTTAGTTTAGTAATTTGTTTGAACTTTATCAATTTTTAGCATTCACTGTATAGATTGTTTACATTCCTCAGTTGTCAGATAGTATCAGTGTGTACAATTATGTATAAAGTGACTATGAGTCAGTGCTATACCATTTGATATTATATCATGTCAATGTTTGCAATGATTGTCCATGAGTATACTATAGGTCCACTTGAGGATTTAGCAAGTCATAGTGTATGTACTTGAACTGGTATTTTGAACCGATTTAAAGTTGTCATTAGTCAGACAAGCCTTATGAATTTAACCTTCTCATTTCAGTAGTTGCATTGATAAGATTAATATCTTTAAAGCATTTAATATTGCAACATCAGTTGTATTTACATTATAACATGTAGTATATATTCAAATGCATTATATAGTTAAATCTGTTCATTTTAAGGATGTATAATATAACATATGTGTTGTATTAATTTTTAAATAGTAAAACTATGACGAGTTATAATCAAAAAATACTATTGATATTATAAATGAATAGCAAATATAATGATCATTAAAATTCAATAAGATTCAGTAAATTATAAGTAATATTAGATTAAAATAAAATCATCTTGTAGAATCTTAAAGTTAATTATAAATATGTATATCATGTAATAGAACTTAAGAGATAAATATGATATTAACTATCTATAATTCATAGATAAATTGATTAACAATCAAGATAAAATACGATGTATACGATAGAAATTACATGTAATTACTAACTTACTATGAGTAAACTTCTCAATAATTTAATAAAAACATTTGATACAAGATAATAATGTACAATCAAATTAATCTTCAAATATAACTTTAGAAGTTTATCCATGATAATCTTATAATGAATAATTGCGTATATGCTAATATCTACATCAGATATTAATTATAAGATTACATTGAATGCTTTACATATTACTAGTTATTAAGTTAATCATATTCTAAAATATTCAATTTACACAATAACTATTATAAGAAACACTATATAGAAATCAAAATTAATGCATTAACAATTTTATCATGCAAATGTATGTTAAATATTTATCAGCAATTATAGTTATTAATATACTTGATAAATTTAAAAATGATACAACTACTATACCAACTGGCAAACTTATTATAATATTGAATTCAAATGTAATGTTGAAAACTACAAAGCAATTTAGTTAATTTATAAAGATTCAGTAACATTACATCTTAAATTATGAAACATCATATGTTCCATAATTTTAGGGTCTTATCTATATGCAAATTAAATTGCAATCTAATTCAAACTAATGTTAAACAATATTTGAAATATGACATTCAATCTATAATAATACTTAATTATGAAAATCTGACAAGAGATCAAAATTGAATGTGAAATTTAAATATAGCTTTTAGATTACTTCAAATTACACTTAATTAAACTTGTTAAAAATGTATAACTAATACATGTGATCACTAATTTATATAATTAAAGTTTAAAGTTGATCTAATCTAAATAAAATAAATTAAATGAAAATAACTTCTGTCATATATAGAACATTTATTCTTAATTAATAAATATTGTTAATTAACACACAGATGAATTATTGCATGAAAACTTGATATTCCCAAATCTACTTTTATAATTTTTTAAAAAAAAATATTTTAAAAACAATTTTAAATTTAAAAAATTTAAAATTTCTTTTGGGATTTTGAAAATTAAATTTTTAAGTGGGTTTTTTCCAAAATAAAACGCATCACACGGTATAGCCGACTAATATAAACCCTGAAACCAAATTTCAGAAATCCTTGTATTGTAGTTCCTGAGAAAATGCGACGACAAATTTTCATGGGACGGACTGACGGACTGACAGACTTACGGACTGACGAATGGATGGACAGACAGAGGTAAAACAGTATACCCCACTTTTTAAAGCAGGGTATAACAAATATAAATTGAAATCCTTGAATTTTCAATTGAAACAATCAATATATTTTTTTCAAATTTATAAAACATAAAAATAATTGGCATTTGGAAAATGTTTATTGATTCAATATTTATTTAACATGTTTCAATGGGTATGTGTGGAAATCAAATATTTATTAGACATGCTTCAATGGGTATTTGAGGAAATCAAATTTTAGGTTTACCAATCCACATTCTGCTTGTAGTAATTTAGTTGTGTTATCAAACCGATAAATTGTACATGCGTACCGCGAAAATCCAGCCTCTTTTAGAGAACGATAAATCTGTAGAAGTTCCACATAGTTGCTTACGTCGGCAGTATTTGGAAAAATATGGAACTCTAACTCTAGTTGTCGAATTCTTGGTGTGAGATTATCACTCAGAATATTTTGAAGGACTTCCCATTCATACGCCTCAATGTCCACTTTTAAGATATCCAAATGTCTCTGAAAGAGATTGAAATAAGATTAAAGACGTATGAGAATATGTCGCCCGCTTTGGTTCTCAATTTAAACCAAAAAATAGAAATTTGTAATAAACTAAGGTTTTAACTCCCTCAGACAACGTTGACCTAAGATTCATTTACCTGTTCTATTTATCTCCCTTTTGGTCATATACTCAGACAACGTTGACCTAAGATTCATTTAGCTATTCTGTTTATCTCCCTTTTGGTCATATAACTCCTCTTGTATTCAAATATTTTGATATCTCTGAAATGAAGGTTTATCCATAGAAACGTACCAAACGCACCATATTTGTTAATTTTCATTTGAATTTTCAGTAGTCAGTGATTTGGTAAATATGTAACATGAAAATTCTATATTGTTTGCTATTAGTTACCTCCAAAATGAAAGTAAAATTTCTTCTTGAATTCCATTCAGTAAAAAGGACGGGGATTCCACTTATTCACAAATGATCACTATTCTTATAATGAAACTGCAGAAAAATAGACAAATGAGTTCATAATATTTTATATGTATCCACTTTAACTTTGAAATGCATCCCCCCTCTCCATCACACACACATACAGAGCGGTGCTCCACTGCACCCCTCCCCATCACAAACACACACAGGTGTTCCACTGCATCCCCATTCCCAAGCAAACACACACAGCGGTGCACCACTACATCCCCTACCCATCATACACCCAGCGGTGCTCCACTGCATTCCCTCCCCATCACACTGAGCGATGCTCGACTGCAACCCTCCCATCACACACCTAGCAGTGTTCCACTGCATTCCCTCCCCTTTCACACACACACACTATAAAGTTTATTTCTAATCTGAGTTCATTTCTGATATGACATTGCGGAGTTATGGAACTTTATTCGTTGAAAAATCGTCGAAAACGGTCCATTTTCACACTTTGGACGGTTATAGAATAAATATTCGTTCAAAATCGTCGAAAAGATAGAAATGTATAGGTGAAAATCAAGGCCACACACTTGAGGTAGCCTTAATAGTGCCAAATTATTCATGTACTGTGTCAATGCGTACCACTGTGTGTGCATGTTGCAGTATTTCTATTTGATCATATAAATTCATTTAAAGCAGAAAGACAAGCTGAAAGGGCGACGGACGTATCATGCGCTCATGTCGCAGCTCTTTATTTAAGTATCCGCTGAACCAGGCAAACGTGGTCAAGAATATTGAACAGACGGAAACTACAGAACAGCAGGCACATGTTTAGGCATGGCATATCCAGGTCTTCTACCTTCTGAAATATTAAGCTTTATACCAACTGTTTATGTCGTCGCCGAAGCCGGATTAGCACCCTCTTTGTCTCGCAGTCTGTGACTAGGCGCAGACGATACAAAAAATACGAAAATACAATCATCAGACGCAATGCACTACTCAGAATACGAATGATGGTGAAACAGGAACCCCATACAGCAACTGGGGTGAAGTAATGTGTTCCGGAAGAGTAAATGTAACAAAAAATTTGTTCCGGCGTGCATTTGTTCCGCCGGAATAAATTTCATAGGAAATATGTTCCACCGGAATTTATATCACAGAAATGTGTTCCAGCACTGCAAATTTGTTCGGGAACTAATTTTTTTTACCAAATGTGAAATAAGTTCCAGAACAAAATCACAGCTCCATGAATTTTGTTCCACTATTAAAAGTTTTAAAGAAGTGAAATAAGTTCCTGCGATATAAGTTCCGAACGAACATATTTCAAAGAAATCAATGAATAAGTTCCACTCGAACCTATTTCACAGAAAATAAGCACCTTTGCAACATACTGCACAACGAAACATTTTCTTGTTACACTTAAATTAATATAATTAATGCAAGCTGGGTGCTGTACTGTGCTTGAATGGGTACATTTGCAATTGAAGGCATGACTGTAACTCTAGGATGAAGATAAGCAATAAAAGCGATGGTAATGTATCTTAATTTGTATTTGTTTATGTTTTATGTGGTATTCCTCCTTGTTTCCTGTTAACTGTCATGGGTGTTCTAGTCATACATGTACTATAAGGTCATGGCACAGTTTCAAAAGAGTTTGTCTTTTGTTTCTACATGTCTTTAATATAATTTATCAGTCAAATTTTGTCCTTTTCAAATTAGTACAAATTTTCATATTTAACTATACTTATTTCTGAGTGATTTTTCTTATTCTACTCTTTTCTAGCTCATAAATGTCATTTCGGTAATTTTTATGGAGTATGTAATTAAACATTTGCCATACTCCACAGGATCCATATTGGATGTTTAAACTTTTTATTTATTACATTATCAATATAATACATGTTTTTATAATGTACTTGAATGATAAATTTTAACTCACTGATGACAAATGCTCAGTATATAAGATTACTTGTTTAAACAGTGGTACATATTTTACCGACAAGGAACTTATTTCACCAGGTAAGGAACTAATCTCACAAATCTAGAACTTATTTCACTAGGTAAGGAACAAATTTCACAAACCCAGAACTTATTTCACCAGGTAAAGTGTGGAACTTATTTTATAGAGGTGGAACAAATTATATAGAAATTAACTGTGAACAAATTTCTCCCAGAACATATTTCCTGTGATATTAATTCCACTGGAACTTTTTTCACAGGAACAAATTTTGGCTCACATAAGTTCCTCTTTCACTAGAAATATCCTTCTTATTGCCCATGGCTAGTAAACAGACTAAAAGTAAGTAAATCGAGACGAAACTCAAATTCTGTTAACAGAGATAAAAGGAAAGACAAACTGCTATTTTCATAATATTTCACCAGTGAACATAAGTAACGGTATCCATGTGTAATCTGTCAACACTTATTTTACAATACGAAATTGTATTAGAAAATGCTATAAATTTCTCGCGGCAACCATACAAAGCTATATTTTGATCATTTCTTAACCCTTCTCTTCTATTCATAGTAACTGCGAGACTGTTTGTAGACTGTAAGTATTTTCATGTAATCATATATATATATATATATATAATGACTACTCACAGGTAATGAGTAATAAAATGCTATTTACAGGGATATTAATATTCATAAAATCTAAGCCTCCGGTACTATTTTGTTTTCAATCTATATGTTTTAGTCAAAACAACAACTGTTCTTGTAGTGAGGTTGCTGTTAAAATCCAACAAAATTAAGATTAAAACAGCTTCCATTTGCAGCTGATTATTTCCATATGATCAAATTCCGGATCTGATACGATACGAATGAGACATCTTCTAACTAGGTATCAATTTATCACGATTTTTAGAATGATTCCCGGATTGTAGTCTTTTGAGACTTTAAAGACTTAACAGAATTCTGTTAAAATAATTATCGAAGAGAAACTGAGGAAACAATTTTCTTATCAGAATTCTGTTAAGACAACTATCTATCAGATATAAATATTTTCTTATCAATATTCTGTTAAGAATATACTATATATCTGCGGAAACAATTTTCTTATCAGAATTTTGTTAAGGGATACTATCTATCTGAGGAAACGATTTTCTTATCAGAATTCTGTTAAGAATACTATCTATCTGAGGAAAATATTTTCTTATCAGAATTCTGTTAAGAATATACTATATATCTGCGAAACAATTTTCTTATCAGAATTCTGTTAAGGGATACTATCTATCTGAGGAAACGATGTTCCTATCAGAATTCTGTTAAGAATACTATCTATCTGAGGAAAATATTTTCTTATCAGAATTCTGTTAAGAATATACTATATATCTCGGAAACAATTTTCTTATCAGAATTCTGGTAAGGGATACTATCTATCTGAGGAAACGATGTTCCTATCAGAATTCTGTTAAGAATACTATCTATCTGAGGAAAATATTTTCTTATCAGAATTCTGTTAAGAATATACTATATATCTGGAAACAATTTTCTTATCAGAATTCTGTTAAGAATATACTATATATCTGAGGACAAAATTTTCTTATCAGAATTCTGTTAAGAAC
>JAASAO010000129.1:0-24015 GCA_017311375.1 Mytilus coruscus
ATGAATTGTTCTGTAATTTATATATTCGCCATCCGTAATAATTATTTAAATGTTTATTTGGCATGCCATACTCGACAGAAGTGCGGACGTGAAAGAAATCACTCTTCACCAAAAACTTCAACGGATATTACAATTCACGCACGGAAGTTACATTTCGACTATTTCGTCTTTTATAAAACATAATACTTGTATCTGAAGAGAGAAGTTGTATTAGAATTAAATGTTGACACCGATATCAATCTGTTGGGTGTAGAATTCATTTTCAAAATTGGTGTTTGTTTAAAAAAACAGAGTCTGGGATTACATGCTGAACAAATTTTTGCATTTTTCACCTTTGTTTCAAGACTGATATAATTTGGAATAAATGACCATTGATATAAACAAAATTATTCAAGGTAACCTTATAACTCATACCACACTCTATATTGTGCTAAATATTTTGTCAAGCTTGGGTCTTTTATCCGTTAACGGAAATTACAGGTTTACGAAGAAAACATTATTACGGCCAGTACGATCACTATGGTAGTGCAATATGCAGTCGGAAAGCTGACCCCGGTTTGACCCCATTTCTTAAAGCAACAATGGAAGTCATGTGATTACCATATATGGGCATTTTTTTACCAAAAAAAGTGAAGCCCGTTTTTTGGAATTTGTAGTTTTTTGCATTAATTAAAACTAATTTTCTTTTACGTGAACATTCTTGAGTATATAAGAAATATATTGATCCACTCAATTATGGATAAAACTAATTTTTTCTCTCAAAATGAGTCTTCAAAGTCTAGCTGTTGACCAAAAAAATCGGTCACTGGAAATTAAAATCGTAATTTTCTTTCTTAACTTCTCGGGAAGCTATGCTGAATTTAAATTATGTTATGTAACATAACTTTGACTATGATATGTGAAATTTGTGCCACTTAATACGCTGTAATACTTCGATGTGTCGATATTTCTGACGAAGCGGGGACGATAGTAATTTACGAGTTACGTCCCTTTGTTTGACACTCTCATGATCAAACTATTATTATATTAAGCACCATATGCTGTTATTTACATGAGGATATTATTAAAATGATTTTATTGAATATATTTTGATACTAAAGACATATGCAAAAAAAATTAGCGAAACACATTTTATCACTTTTCAGAACTCAGTCTCAGTGAAATACACAAATAGGCCCTATGTCAGTATGTGCCATAATATTATTATTCCAAGAGTTAATTTAATATTTATATTTTGGTAAGTATTTATACTGCTGTAACCAAATTATTTCAACACAGAAATAAATTTCTACTTTAATCATACAAGGGGTAGCCAAAATATTCATAAATAATGGATCAAGACAGGATTAAAATGATCAAATACAGGAACTCCTTTCATTACTGATACCTGATCCTACCTTTTTCATTTAAACTTAAACGAGACCATAATGAAAGTATTCTGAATGTAAATTCTTCATTATTTGAAATAAAAGGAAATTAGTTTGCAATTCTTGTATGAACAAACTAAATATAACAATAAATTTTGTCTCACTGATTCCATGCAGATTCTAATGAATGGACTCAAATTATAAAAAAAAAAACACTTAACCAATAAATAAATGGTTCTAATCTTGAACTTGAAAATAGATAAGAACAAAAAAGACTGGGTCTAATATTTTTCTTCTTCTATTTAATTTTGTCGTCCTGAATATGCATGAAATATTTGCCACTGGACGTTCAGCAACCAACAATCAATCAATCTATTTAATTTTTTTTTAACAATTATGCATTTTTATATTTATATAAAAGTATTCAGAGCAGATTCTGAGTGCTAAGTCAACAATATTATGTTTTAGATCACAAGTCATAAGTAAGTCACACTTCATTTCAGTATGAACATGCTTTGAATAAGAGTGATTAAAATGCTAGTCTGAAAGAGATTGTTTTAAGTTCATATTTAGGACAAGACTTTTTCATTCCTACCTTTGGCAGTTTTGCAGGATTACTTCATCACAAATTTTTTTTATAATATTATAAACAATGAATGAGTTTTGGTTACTGTAAGGTTGTGTAAAGACAGTATACGATTTCCTTACCTTGTTTTAGTTAAGTCAAACAATTCACTGACTTAAAGAGAATAATTAATCCAGTCAAATATTCACAGCTGAACTCGCCATTGCTTTTTCAAACAAACACAATAAATGTGTGTACATTGTGTAAAGATGCAAGTTGACATCGATATGTAAGATAAAAAAACTACAATGTCAAAAAATGTCTTTCGTTTGGAATTTAGTTCGAACGGGGTTTCCTAAGGGGTGATAGAACGTTAGACTTGATTTTTGTTTTAACTTTGAGATACTTATTATGAATTTTTTATATAGTTTGTATATTCTTTGTTTATCTGAAAAAAAAGAAGAAAAAAATAACAGACAATTTCGCATAATTCTTAAACGACGATCAAAGGCATTACGTTATTTTTAAAAGACGGACAATTTATAACATGTTTAAGTATTATTTTCTTTGATTATAAAAACCATGGTTGAAAAATCGAAAGAAATCTATTTCTGACCCTAATGGCAAGTAAGAAACAGAAAAAAGAAAAAATTCCAAATTGGCGCCAAATTATTTTTTCCGCGAAAGCAACGCAATTTCAGAATGGCGGGTTTTAATATCAGTCCCATTGTTGTCTTTAAAAGAAAGTAGCAACAACGGTCGTTTCTAAGGGCTTGCTTTCCGACTGATAATTGCCGATTACATGCCGTATAGATAATTTCGGAAGTTGCTGCGTTCAGAAAAATAAAAGCACTTGTTCAAATCTGCTCAAAATCGAATGGAAAATCGTATCGTGTGAACAGTGTGAACAGAACGCTGTACGATTTACCTGTGCGACGGTATCAAGTCTGATGGAAAATCGAACGGAAAATCGTATCGTGTAAACGCACCTTAAGTGAACAGTTCTAGTTTTAATCAGACCAAAATATAAAAATTAACATGATAATAGTTGTGATATTGCTTTTAACCTTTTCTCTGCCATACGGCCTATCCGGCCTATTCAAAAACACTACATTTGAGTGCCACGGGTGAGGCCCAAAGGCCAACGGAATTTTTACGTTACGTAATAATAAACAATACGTCATAAAGCTAGAGTGTGGGATCTGGAAGATGGCCGGCGTCAACTCTATTCCAACTCCATGATTTTGGGTTTTGCAACCAGAAGATGAAGAAGAACCCCAATTCAATATCAACCAGAGGGAACCAATAAGAATTCTAGAAATAAAGTCGTCGCCAATAGTTTATTTTTATCTACTGTTTTTTACGTTAACTTTTGGCAAGCATGGACACCTGTTAGCTTGGTACATTTATATGAAATTCTTTATGTTCAAATAATAAAAAAATGCTGTGTTTATATTTTGGTGTGGAATACTAAAATAAACATCGGCGCCTTTTATAGCCGACTATAAGATATGGGTTTTTCTCATGGTTGACGGCCGTACTGTCGCCTATAATTGCTTACATCCACTTTATTTGAACTTTGTTGGATGGTTGTCTCATTGGCATTCATACCACATCTCCTTATTTTTATTAGTTGAATTCGATAAATTTCTTCGAGTTTCTGTTTTCACTGCAACTTACCTGAATGAATATGAAGTTATATAAAAACTCTCATTAGACAAACAAAACAAACATATTTACAAACAAAGTAGCACTAAGATATATTGAAGAAAAATCATGCTCGTTTGCAGTGCTATGCAATGAATATTCGCCACCTACATTTTTTGTCATATATTTCCCATAAAACTACATATATTCAAAAAAACATATTGTGTGGCCAATTCTGGCTGGAAAAAACCAACTTGGTACCAACAGAAACATAATTGTCCTCATAGCTTTGCTTGCTTATTCGGTTATATTTATTATAAGAAGCGTTTTCCTTTTCTGATGATATAAAAACATATATTATTTTTGTCAGGAAATTTGCTATATAGTTCAACCAAACTGAATTGTAAAAAAAATATATAATTAAACATGATAATATCAGGAGAAAACAAAACTAAAAACAAAAGAAGACAAGTTATGACCAAATAGACAAATACACTTCAAACAATTCTTTTTTTTTTTCCCAACTCCTAAGTTTGATGAAATATAAGCATACATTGTACCAGCGTTCAAAATATATTTTTTTAAATGTATTATCATTTGAAAGATTTAGCAAAAGATTGTAGATGACGAATATTTTTGCAAAACACTTAAAAAATAAACGTGTGAAACCATGAGGGCTAACCAGAAATGATATTATCATAACATAGAACTTAGTGTCCAGCGGCAAATATTTCATTCATCAAGATAACGTGTAGATAAGATGCACAAGGCCAGTATCGAAAACTGATAAATGTAGCTGTTTACTTTCCGATATGTATAGCAAATTAAATATCCGGAAATCTGAGGTAGGACAGTATAGAATCCATGTAAATAGCGCAAAAAAAGTTCAACAACTTTGACTTTAAAAAAGATGCGGAAGATACCCAAGGGACACCCAAAATTTATAAGTTCAAAATGAAACCGAAAACGCTATGGTAAAACGTGTTTTTAGATAAAACATATACATTTGAGGATGCGTACAACAAAAAATGAATTCGGTAGCTCCCTGTAAATTGTATGTCAATAAAACGGAAATTTTAGTGACAATGAAATATAATTTTAAAAGAAAATTCGCAGTAGACGTTTTAAGAAAAGTCAATTCAAAATCAGATTATTCAACAGGGTTTGCGGTAATTACTTCCATCCTAATATATATATGTTTGTACTTCGTTTTAAAGAATATTTATATTCCTTTGTCTCCGAAAGTCTAAAATTTAGTTTCATACTTTTAGAATATTTATTTGCGGTTCTAATGGTTTAAGTTGCCTGCAAAATTTCATGAAAATCCGTCATACGCCGACCGTCGAACAGAACTGTTCCAGACGGAAACAATTGCATGACGTTGTGCATTGTTACGCTTCTTTTATGACATTTTCCGTTCAAATTTCAAATCTAGGGCCTGTCCCATGGCACTGAACGGTATTTCAACAAAAAAGCCGTGGCACTCTAATATCATTTCGACACATCATATCATATCATGCATTAGTTGTGTTGTAATGTCAGTGTTCGCCCAATTTCCCCACAACTTATAATAGTTTTTAGCGCAAGTTAACCCCTGATCTAGAACATTTTTGTTTCTATGGATTCAATATAAAACATGGCGCCTTTTGGTTACAGAACATTTAAGATCGTAGGTTGCGGCCACCGATTTTCTTGACCTTTAAGATATGAAAATGCACAAAATGATCGTATTTTGACAATATATCCAAAGTTAGCTGACCTTGGAGCAAACACCCCTTTTGATTGGAAAATATATATTTTGTAGAATAAAATCGTCCATAAAATTGGTATATAAACCGTTTTCTGGAATTACGCCCCTTTTAAAAACCATGGATCCGCTGCTTAAAAGTTATGATATTTCACAAATTCAAATTATCTAAAACGATTTACCGACAATGAAAATATTATTGTATGTGATAATTGAGGTTCAAACTTAGCTTATCATTTTTTTTTAGTGAAGAAAGTATTTCAAGGCTTTAGATAAGACAGTGGTGGAGTATTTGAATATTTTAAACACCTCCAGGTTTTGTTAAATCCGTCTTCACTTTATATTTAGTGATACAATAATAGCATTGTATTATTTCCCTTTTACTGAAAATCAAGAGTTAAATTAAAATTTTAATTTGATATGCTATACTATTTTACAAAACAGTGCGTTTCCAGAATTATTCTGGTCAATTATTAAATATTTCTGCATCCCTTACTATTTAAGAATTCAGAATTTAAAATTTTCTAATTTAAGGCATATCTTTGATAAACTCTTAACGTGTCTATATTCGGGAAGATATTTGCTTGTTATTTTGAATAGACATGTCTATTGTGAAAATCGTATGAAACAATTTGTGTATGCTTTTGTGTCGTTGGATTGTCGTCTTATTGACACATGCCCCAGATCTCCTTTTATTCATATATTTTGTGACAAAATGTATTCTGATGAAAAAAACCTAATAAGTTGAAAAATAATGTGTGCTGTTTTCTGTAACCTTTAAGTGCTTCCTGTGTTTTGTTTTTTTTTTTCAAGTTAGGCCTGTTTGAAAAAAATCCAATAATACAAAGGGCAATCGGAAAATGCCAGCTGAAGAAAGAATGTAAACGTCATGGCCAAAACAAAGGACAAATTAAACAAACATCTGCTCACAAATCACCACAGAGAAAAACTGATGAATGAAATAAGACGGCTGCTTCAGAAAGGTCAGCAGTAACTGCTCCAAGGGTGACACCCAAGTAGTTTAACCTCCTCGTTGCGATGTCTAAATATTATATCTAAATATTTTTAATGATGAATTTATATTGAATTATATTTCAGTAGGTCTTGTGATGACCTCACCTCTAAATAGCATTAACAATAAAATTAACACAATCTCAATACAAACACATTGAAAACTGAGACAGGTAAGTAAAAACAAAAACAAGGAGATGTGGTATGATTGCCAATGAGACAACTATCCACCACAGTTCAAATGAAGTGGATGTAAGCAATTATAGACAACCGTACGGCCTTCGACAATGAGAAAAAACCCATACCGTATAGTCGGCTATAAAAGGTCACGACAAGAAAAATATGAAACAATTCAAATAAGAAAACTAACGGCCTAATTCATAACAAAATAATTTACGAAAAACAAATATGAAAGACATGAACCAACGACAACCCCTGAGCTACAAGCTCCTGACTTGAGAAAGGCACATATAACATGTGGCGGAGTTTAACTTTTTTTAAGGCACCAACACTCCTCGTAGCCTGGGACAATGGTGCAACGGCACAACACAAGAAAACACAATTTCTCTTTTATACATGGGTCTTTTTCGGGTGCTTCTAAACGAATATAAATGTCAAGAACTCCTTGTATGAAATTAAGTTTATCGAGCAACGCTGATAAAAAAATAATATGGTGCATCAATTTAATATTGGTGCTTTTAGTTGTAAATCTTATTGATCAATTATAAAATCAATGAATTGACAAAGCTAACCAAAACATGGACAAAAGTATTGGTTAAGACCAAAGAGAATAATTTGATTATGTTAAGGCAATGAATTGAAATGTAAGTTCTTACATACGACATGTTTTCAAATTTTAAAGTAAGCTTAAAAACAAGGGGTTCCTAACAGGAAAGTGTGGAAAGCAAAGTTGTGACCGATAACAGAGTAGTCATTATAAGACCGTTGGTTGTCGATTTGAACCCAAAACATCAGAACAGGAGAACTCCGTGCGTGTCGAAAAGCACTTATAAGGTCATAAATTAAAAGTACATGCCACCGAGTACTACATTGTAAGTATTCAAATACTTTTAAATAATATAAGAATTTATCGAATTATTGATAAATTCTGTTTACAATATCAAAAATCAATGTTCTTAAATCTTCACTGTAAATAAAATCTGCTATGTTAAAGATAAAGCAGGTGTAATTAATATTTGATTTAGAACGCTTGTACCAAACTTGACTTGGTTGCAAAATGTCCCCTCGATGCGTTCATGAGCCTGAAAATATTTCTAATGGATATTATGTTGGGACCAAATCTTCATATAATCAGGGAGACCAGCTTCATTATGTCTGTTCACAGCATTATGTCATGATTGGAAATCCGACTGTCACGTGCAGTTCCGGAAGCTGGACTGGAGGGCATCCTTCCTGTCGGTTATCATTCCTGTCAAATGGTATGTGCAGTGAAAATATTAAAAACCAAAGGATTCGAAATTTTCATTTCAAAATTGTAAAATATTGATAATCAATTCTTTATCTAAATTTATGTAATCAAGCTGTATATTGAAAAAAAAATTCAGAACATTTACATTTAAATGTATTTGCATCTTTTCAGTTTTAAAGGCATTGCATTGTAATACATGTATTTACAAAATACAATGTATATATTGAAACTATGTAAATTTCGGTGTATCATGTGAAGTTGGATATGAATATCCTTCCCAGCCACATAGCATCACTTCCGGTGTTCGCACTATCCAACTACTTAGATTGAATTCGTTTGCATTTTTTTAATCCGTACAATTGTATCTCAGTCTGCTAAGGTTTTGCTTCATTAGTACATTGTCTTCCAAATGTACTCTTTGTATTTCCAAAGTTTACAAAGTTATAGTTAACAGAATTTTCTACTTGTTTTAAATGTGAAAGGAATTATCTCGTTAATATGTATCGAAAACTTGGTCTGGAATTCATTTTCATTTTTGTTATTATTTTTCGATGTTTTGTGATGGATATCTGCTCGGATCTAGATGGACAGTCACATTTATACAAATGATTACTGTGTGTGTAAGTGTTTTGTCATTGAGCACAAGTGAAACGACTCTAGAGCTTTTAAAAAAACATTCAGTCGTTTCTGTCAATCTATTAAACTAAAGGAACGAATTTTCTGATTTTTAAAGGAAAACTCCTTGGTTAAACTGAAAGAGAGGTACAAGTAGTTCTTGTATTTGGAGACACACCCTATTGGCATAACTTTCTTCGTGTTTATTAGAAAATCCATTTTGTATGCTCTTTTGAAAGGGGACTTCCTCAAACCGTACAATATTATTGAATTCTGTGACGTCACAAAGGTTATATTTATTCTGATATCCGTTCACTTTAGACTAACCTCCATATTGAGTATTTAATATGGAGTATGGCGGCTATTTCAAGGAGACATGTTCCATTTTGTTACTTCCATACAGAACTAAACAAATATTGGCATAATATAACCGACAGTATCACTGCAAAAAAAAGGAAACATCACTTTATAAATTTCGTGCGTCCGAAGTACTTTTCTTGATTCACATTCATCATTCAGGAACGCTCAAAGCCGAACATTTGAAATTTGAAAGCCAGGGATGCATAAGAATCGAAACAGTTGAAGAGATATATGACCAAAAAGGACATAAAATATAATAGCCACATCCATGATCTTAAGTCAAATAAATTTACCACACAATCATTTTGACATTCACGAAGTACATAGAGATGAATTAATGTTACGTTTACTTGGCAGAAAATAACCTATACAATGTATAGATGAAGCAACTAGTTAGGTTTGTCTGCATAACAATTTCAATAAAAAAAGTGGCTGAAAGAGAGAAAAATAAGTGGTACATTTATCAGAAGTTAAATGAGGAATATACACACAATAAGTGAGAAAAAAAATCTACACTATTATGCCCGCACTTGTCAGCGCTGGTTGCTATTTAGTAAAACGAATATGTACTAAAGATGAATACTTTTAATAAAATTGTATTTCACAATTCATGTTTTACTTGTAGCCTACTTCTATTTAATTGGAGCCATTGTTATGCTAATTTTCATAGTTGTTTTGGGTGTGTTTTGTGTGTTCTGTTGCAAATATCGTTATCGCCGGTAAGTATATTATACTTTATTGCAAAAAGTAAAACCCTGACGGGTTAAAATGCAAACATAATATACACAAGAAACATACAATACATGAAAAAGTGGTAAACAAGTCAAGTTAATATTAATAATATATATATAGGTATATAGATAATTGACCAATGTGGACCTTATTTTCGTAATTCCATGGATTGCTTTATATAGCCTACAACACTAGACAAAATATCTTTATTGGGATCTAAAATAGTTTTAAGTTTAGAGTTTGAGTCAAGCTGGTTAAAATTAAGATAATGGGTTTTAATTGCATTTATAAAGGGATTTCTAATATTACTGTTGATTCGGCAATGAAAAAAAAAGTGTTGCTCATCATCTAAAATTTTACAAACTTTACACACTCTGTGTTCTCTTTGAATTTTTGTATATCGACCTATTTCAATTTCCAAGTTATGGTCACTTACACGGAATTTTGTTAAAAGTTGACGACTATAAATGACTATTAAAATTGTTTAGAT
The DNA here is from genome assembly GCA_017311375.1 of Mytilus coruscus. Classification (NCBI taxonomy): domain Eukaryota; kingdom Metazoa; phylum Mollusca; class Bivalvia; order Mytilida; family Mytilidae; genus Mytilus; species Mytilus coruscus. The sequence continues at coordinate 9,964 of JAASAO010000129.1, forward strand.
TTTGCAAGTAGTCTGGGTTCCAGTTTAATTTCATTTTTAAGTTTACTATAAAGGTAAAGTTTTGAACTGTTATCGATATTTGAAAGTTTTCAAGAGTGATTTTATAATACTTTTCTTAAACAATATGTTTAAAAGTTTTTAAGTGAATTTTTTATAAGTTTAACAGGTTATCAAAATCAACATATTCTTCTTCGTCAATATTAAATTCTTTAAAATGTGCTTTGCATCAAATCGCTAATTGGCAAATGGACTATTGCAGGATAAATCAAAGACCATTATACTTAGGTTTGACGCATTGATGCAATTAAACAATATCGACGTTATTGCAGACCACTCAATTCTCTACCTTTAAGATCAGATAACCTATCTAGTTGGTTTACTGTCTTGTGGTCGAATATATTTTCTGACTTTAAAAAAAACTTGATATCTCACTATGTGACCTTAAAAGGTTATCTATTATACATTAGAAGTGTGACTCAAGAACGAACTATCCGATTTTCTCTGCCGTTTTTAAAAGTTTATGCCTTAATTCCGTTTTTAAGTTAAATGTACTTTATTATCACCATAATTGTTTATTATTGGTTCTCTTATCAGCGCAAAAAGTAATCAATGTTAATGATATTGATTTTTTTCTTCAGAAAAAGGGTTCACGATGACGACGAAGCACGTGGCAATCTCGACAAAGACAAAGCTCATCAAAGGAAAGACCAGAAAAACAATGAGACCAAGGAACAACAATCGAAAATCAATAATGAATTGTCAAAATCGAATAAATCCGCACTGAATTTTTCGAAATCAAAAAGTTTAAAAATCAGTATGAAAAGTACTTTTATCAAGAAGAAACAAAATGTTAGCGTCAACAGCAGCGATAAGATAGAAGAAAATGTCGAAAACATCAATTCTAACGAAAATTCAAGCGAAATTAAGGAAAATCTACATGAAAACAATAAAAGTACAACGGAAAAGCAAAGTGCAACATTAGGTCCTCACAAAGTTGCAGTAGAACTGGGCATATGGAAACCGTTTACACATCCTATAAGAAATATTAATACTAGTACAAAATGAAACAAACCCATTAACGATATTGTAACCTCATTTAATATATTACCCTAGTACCTCTAGTTTTATAATTGCTTTAAATTAACTTGCAGAAAAATATAATGAATGCATATTATCTTAAGATGTAGGCCCACGAAATAAAGTGACGTATGTCGTTAAATTAAAATTTAGTACACTTTTCGCGCTTTATTTAAAACATGTTATCCTATTGCTCTGTAAGGTGTCTTCCCCCTATTCCCACTTTTTAAAAATCACTATTCCTTCTATTCCCACATGCAAATAACAATAGATGTTTTGATAAATAATTTGTTTTATAACAATTAAGGTTAATTAAAATCACCTAAGATTTACCTGTATTTTTAAAAGAAAACATATTTCTTACACTGTTGAAGTATAATATTATTTAAAAATAATAATAATAATTTAATACACTGTTTATTTGTAATATGTTTTTTTTTCTTCAAAGAAATACTTAAAAATAAAGAATAAGTCAGATAATTAGAAGTAAGATAAAAATCATTGAATTTATAAACTTAAAAATTGTCATTCGAACAAATAAGTTGATGATAGATGATATTATAACAAAATATTATCTTAAGATGTGAAATAAAAGTATACTCTAACAATAATATTACTTGGACCAATAATCATTTAGAATAGTTTGTTTAACCATGAAAATCACCATAAACACTCTGAATATCATACCGACCAAAGTCTCAGCAAACCACAACAATAGGTCTGACCACATGCAGCTGGAACCATTACACTACACAGGGACCGAGGGCTACAAATCATCTAGAGGATGGCACAACAAGCTAAAGAAACATGTCCAGCACCCACATCCAAACATATTTAAACTCATAAAACTACTGAAACATGAGGAAGCTTTCAATGCCCTGACCATGATCCAGTATGCAGCCGGTGGGAAGGAGTAGCCCAAAACGAAATCAACAACAGATTAGAAGAGCTTAAGGTAAGACACCGACACCAGGAAGTCACAACTGGACAGTTTGGTGATGCAGCCTCCCATCTTCTTGACGTTCAATAGATTAATAAACTTTAATAGTCTTATATACAGTAAATTTCTAATGTGTGTGCTACACTGTCTGATTTGTTTTAGTGCTGTTGTATTGTTTGTTTCATATTATAATGAATGCTTGAATTTACTGTTGAATTTGTGTTATAAAAAATAAATTAATTTACTTATATTCGTTTCCATTTCTTTCATATTTATTTTATTAAATCACAGAATCCAAACACATACAAAAATAACCTATCACCTATCCTAAAATACTTGTCAATTAAAAGTTGATTAAACAATGTTCATACAGTATAATCCTTTGTTTGCACAAGTTTTCCCCTATTCCCACATGAAATTTTAACTTTTCTTACCAGATTTATAAAAAGTGGGAATAGGAAGAATGAACCCTCTGTAACACTTAAAAAAACATCTTTGAAATTTTCTTACAAAAAAAAGGAAATATTACTTTACACATTTCACGCGTCCCAAGCGCTTTTCTGGAGTTAACTTCACCAAGAACGCTCAAACCTAAACATTTGCAAGCCAGGGATGTATGGAAAAAAAAAGACCTAAATAAAAGTCAAATTCATCTAACTTTAAGATCATTTTTTTCCTGAGGGAGGTGGAAATATAGATTCCACCACTCCAACAAGTGTGTTACGATATTTCTCCACTCGAGACAGCTAAATTTTAATATTTAAAGCGCGAGGCTTGCCGAGCTTTTTAAATAATTAAAATTTAACTGTTGAGAGTGGAGAAATATCGTAATGCACGAGTTATAGTGGTGGAATCTGTTTCTCTGATGATTTTTATCCTTTCTTTTCAAAGATTTGCAGAAAGTTGTGTTCTTTATATGTGACGTCACATCAGGCAAGGTCGCCTTTTTTCATGACGTCACAATAGGAAATTCATAAGAAACCAAGAACATTTGACGCCATAATTAGATTTTGACCAATCATTTGCCGAGATAGGATATTTCACTAGTGAGGAGAACAACTTTTTCACAATCGGTTGGGAAATGTTAAAAAAGTAAAAAAATTAGAGAAGCTTAGTTTCTTAATAATTTCTTAATTTCCTACCGGGAACCGATAAAACCGCCCAACAAAAATGAAATGCATATTTAGACGGACATAGATGTCGTTTGATTATTTGTGTCGTTGGGTTGCTGTCATATTGACGTTTACCCTCGTATCCTTCTGTTCATAAAACAACTTCTTGAACAAAGAACCTACTAGTAGATTCTAATGACCGAGATTTGTGGACGCTATACAAATAACAAATAACAGTCAAGTGATTGTTTAAAAAGGGACACGTGTTGATGCTGAATGTAGTATGATTAAGATTTTGAAGCAAACATAAACATAAAAGTGTACCGTATTGGTTATGTTGCATTGAAATAATTCATCTTGTGTTCTGAAATGGATATTTATTGCTTTTATTGAAGACTAAATAGATCTATAATTTCTCAAAATATTTAAACTTGCATTTAAATGTTATCTGTCCTTTAAAAGTTTTAAAGATTAGTTTATTTTAGAAAATGTATATGCACACACAAGTTAAGTCTTCAAAGTATCGTACAAGACATGACACGCCTATTAGTTAGAGAAAGGAGTGTTACCAAAAAAGGTATTATTACTGACAAACTGCTTGTTATATGAACATGTAAAAAATCTCAAGAGATAAAACGTATTCTCATTTGCTATATTTTAATACGTTGTATGTACTTTTGCTATCACATTATTAACTGTATATCGACGTATACATATACAAAATGCATTGTCCCGAATATTCATTAAATATTTGTCACTGGACATTTAACAAATAACGATCAATTCTATTACTGTTCGTTTAAACGCAAGAAAAATACATTCGTTCACATTTTTATATTTAAGATACGTCTGGAGCCGTTTTGATCTTATTTTATAACAAAATTCCATCTATTGTTCTATATATCGTACTAAGGCTAAGTAGCAAGAATTTCATTCATTATAAGAAAAAGATGTGGTATGACTGACATATTCGCTACGAGGTAACAATCAAAAGTAATTTTATGCAATGTATAAATTGGAAGAGGTAACTCCATATGTGTTTTAATGATTTCCTTTTAAAGGTATCATTCTAGCTTATGCCACCAAAATGTGACAGAAAATGTGTTTTTATTGCACGAATGTTAGGATTAAAGATAGTAAGCATAATTTGTATATTATGTTCAATTGCAATTTCTTCGTTGACTTGTTCGCTTTCGTCCTTTTACATAATTTGCTACGGATTAAAGAAAAGGGACAAGTTCTCTGTAATTTTTGATATAGCCATGTCATGTGTTCATGGTACAGATATATTTCTTTTCGAAGATACAATAAAGTATTGATATAAAATAGAATATGTTGAAATAATATCCTATATATATATGTATCATAGATATAGGAAGATGTGGTGTGAGTGCCAATGAGACAACTCTCCATCCAAATAACAATTTATAAAAGTAAACCATTATAGGTCAATGTACGGCCTTCAACACGGAGCCTTGGCTCACACCGAACAACAAGCTATAAAGGGCCCCAAAAGTACTAGTGTAAAACCATTCAAACGGTAAAACCAACGGTCTAGTATATATAAAAACGAGAAACGAGAAACACGTATAAATTACATAAACAAACGACAACTACTGTACATCAGATTCCTGACTTAGGACAGGTGCAAACATTTGCAGCGGGATTAAACGTTTTAATGGTACCAAACCTTCTCCCTTTTTCTGAAACAATAGTATAACATCACAACATAGAAAACACACGATAAAACATCAATTGGAAGGCTTAACTCAATCAAAACGTAAATTAACACACTATGAACGAATAAATTCGATCTGTGATACCTGAAAGTAAATACATAGTTAATAAAATATTAGGGACAAATATTCAAGGCCAAAAAGCAAACAAACAAGTCCAAATAAAGCCATGGTGTCAACTGATACTTTTGGTTAACAAGCTGTTGCCATTGTTCCTGTTAAAGTAAACTAAAAGGTACAAGAGAGGTGAGTTAGATTTACACTGGTTATGTATTTTTATTCTTTCTCCAAAATGAACTATAATAATAATTAAAAACCAATTGTTCAGAGAACAGTTGAAGGTCTTTCCACCTTTCATTCGATTATAAAGAATGAAATTTAAAAAACGGTGTTAGAAGATGTCACTTCTGGTTCGTATGATTTGTTACTTCAAACTGATTCTAAAAATATAAGATTTCTAGGTACTTTTTCATTGAATTAGTATGAAATAGGCTACTTCCGGTTAAAATAATGTCAATTTCGGTTGAACTTTTAAAAGGTCATATGTCTACCCACCAAATGCAAAGACCTAATGGTTTTATAATGAACCAGTATGAATTTTTAGCAAAGGTCAAAATCTACAACGTCAAATTGACCTTTGACCTAGACCTTAATTTCAAGGTCATAGGTCAGTGATCTCAAATCAAAAGATCCCAGGTCATTCACCTGTATGGTTGAGGAGTAATACTGATTTCAAATACATAAGGGGAGAAAACTCCTATAAAGGATGACCGAAACACTTCGACTTAAATGGGTTGAAGTTGCGCCATGTCGTAAACAATTATTTGGCAAATGCATCATAACTGTTACGGTTTATTTGGAAGAAAGATACGTAACAAGCAAAATTCAAAATTAAGAACATGACCTTGACCTCAATTTCCTCCAAATGGACCAAGGACTTCATATCAAAAGACTTTAGGCCTCTATGACTTATGGTGTATGAATTTATTCAACATATCACCTATGTTAAATTTTTAAAGGTAAATAACTCTCAAAAGATGTCATTCGATCACTTTGGTTAAACTTAAGGATGTACTTAGGTGAAATTAAAAAAAATCAGAATTTAAAATTGATATTATAAGTCAGAAGAGCATTAGTTAAGGAAAAAATAAGCTAAAAATATTGATAGGTTATGGAGCTTCTTTTCGAGATTTTTTTGTTTTTTTTTTGAATGGCGGGGAAAGGCTGACTCGGACTTTTACCTTATATTTTGGTCTCAAATCGAAATAAAAGAAATCTAGAATCTGCATAAATTTTGGTAAATGACCTTTTATGAGCTATTGAAGCCTTATACGAAAAGAAAATGGGTGTTATGGGGCAAAATATTTTACCCTGTACCGTCGGAAAAAAACCAAGGAGTCCGAACATCTGACATAAATTCCTAAACCTGACCTAAGTACATCCTTAACCAAAACATTCTTAAGAGTAGACGAACAATTTGAAGTAAAAAGTTTATTGATATCAATTACGGTTTCAGAGAAATAAAGATAACAAGAAAAATGGGACGCGGGGAGATAACTCCTATAAAATAAGTGTTTGGTTACACAGGGTGAATGGGAAAATCCTCATCACTGTACAACATCATTGGCCAAAAATCCTTTCAGTATGTTGTGAAACAAAAACAAAAACATCTCAGACGGCAGAAGAAAAAAAAAAAAAATAATAATCAGAACAATAGCAAAAGGAAAGACCTAATAATAATAAATCTGATAGATTTAAGATACCAATTTAATTCCAAAATGGTTGACATGGTTCTGAATTTAAGCGGAAAAGGCAACAAAATGAACAAAACACATAACATATGGCAACAACGGTTTATTGACACGTGTATATACAACAACGAAGCATTCTACTTGCAACCTTTCGATATTCTTGAACAACGTGTTTGTATCAATTACTTATTTTTTTTAATTTTTATTCAAAGGCAATATATATCCGTCATAAGACTGCGCTAGCTCTGTCGGGTCAAAGACCAATATTGCTAAGCAAGAAGCAACGTGTATAATCAAGGTGGAATTAATAAACAATTCCCAAAATTGCTATTCAATGTAATAGAAAATGATGCGGTCGGAACGCTTTTAACTTCTACATGGAACTTTATTAGGAAGTCTCAAAGATAAAAAAAAATGGAAAACCTCCAAAAGAGGGAACTGAATTACTACGTTTTCTATATTTAAATCAATAGCAGATGCGCCACACTGTCCCGAAATTGCCACCAGATGGACACACGATAAAGAAATGTTCAAATTCGGATGTGAAAGGAAACTCATCGGCCATTCGTGAGGGCGTCTTAAGCCATCGTATGACCGCCGGTTGAGTTTTTCAGGATCCGGCAGCATCCGTGAGCGGTGGTAAAATTTTTGCATGCCAAAAAATGACCGAAAGACATTGCGAAGGTTCATTTTCGTGTTGAATTCATGTGTCCATTTTGCCCTTTTTAAGGCCACCGTGAGGCCATTTTGTCAAATCGTGTCTTCTTCTCCTTACCTTTGCGTGATCATCAGTGCCATCGGGCATTTTTTGCCTCAAGAAGACAATACAAAGGAAACAAGAAAGTTGCCCGATTGTCTTAGGTAGGCATCACGACTACGTGAAGTCTCGCACTTCCGTCGTGTAATCATCGTATCATAGTACGATCACATAGAGATGGTTCACGGTGTCAGCAAAGACAGCCAAATTTGAGTGTTAATCTTTGCCGCTTATCAATCAGTTATTTTGGTATTGTTTTCCTTTGATTTTAATAACTGCATTCATATACGGATACTTTGCATGTTATAGAGAGCTATACAGTGTTGTGTACTACGGGTAAACTACTTAATAAAATATCTAATATCTCATATCTTAAAGAATATCTTTGCGTTGCAGTCGTGTGTTGTTCGGGTGCCACCGTGTGACCTTCTACAGGCATAGTTCTTACTTCGAATGTTAATTGGCTGTTGACCAAGCTCGGAGCCATCTTCGCGCGAAAGTCGAAACTCCATTCGTATGACCATCTGCTGTCAATTTCGGGACAGTGTGAAGCCTGCATCAATGAGTTTTTCTACCGAGCCCATATTAAAACTGTGTTGTATATTAGTTTTTACTTGCAAATGCAAAATGAACTATAATATGTACTTTTTTCAATTCACAGGGTATCAATATGAAACTAGGATTTTTCGTTATTTTGTTTGTTTTCCATGTTAATGTGCAAGTTATTAATGGCTGGTATAGCAGTTTGGGTGGTAAATATGATAACAAAAAAATAGATTGGCGATAGTAATCTTTACTTTACTGAATGTGTTATATTGCCTTTTTGTTTTTGTTTCTGATACAGTTTTTGTAAGACATATGAGTTGTTTACTTGTTATTTTAACTTTTCTTGGGGGAGGGGGGGGGGGGGGAGATAGAACCTTATTTTCTTAGGGATATGTATTAAAATCTATCAAAGGAGCATCACTCCTTAAGAAAGGACTGTTATAAATCATGTCCGTATTCAAGGACTGACTACTGGGTTAATGATACAATCGTGACTTACAGTCATATATCAGCAGTATCGATCCTGGGCTGAAAAATGTAAGCAAATTGGTGCGTCCCAAGAGTTTTTTTTTTAATTGACCTTCATCAGGAAAACACAAAACCCTTTATCAATGAAAGCTAATGATGAATAAATACGCAAATATTTGCAGTTAAACATTCATTTCACAATGTCACATCGTTATTTTTGTTTCTAACCATCATTAGCATTCAAATCCGCATCATCATCCGTTCATGTATGTTTGGAGCTGGCATGTCAGTTAACTGCTAGTAGTCTGTTGTTATTTATGTATTATTGTCATTTTGTTTATTTTCTTTTGTTACATCTTCTGACATCGGACTCGGACTTCTCTTTAACTGAATTTTAATGTGCGTATTATAAGAGAAGACGTTATTAAAGTCAAAATATATTTTATTAATAATATATAAATCAAGTTCATCGGTACTGGTGCAGCCTATAAAGTCCGCCACTAAACAAGTTCAAAACATTCATTTCATAAAGAATGTTTTGGAACTTGTTACCGCCAACCAGTACCATAAATTGAGAGTCGATATAACTCGGATTGTAATATTCTGTAACAACAAGAATCTGACCGCAGTAACTACTAGCTAACAGATTCCCGAAGCCAATGACCAACTTCGCCGTTTGATGGACAATAAATGGATGATAATAGCATAACTAGATAATAAATGGTGAAAATTGATAAAAGCATAACTAAAATTGTGAAGTCTTGTATAAAATTAGATAAATTCCAATATCTGACTAATAAACTATAAATTATTTCTTCTCACTGTAGTTTGGTTCAATCACTTATTAGGAATCTTGTTATTGTATTGCAATCTTGGTAACATTGGGACCAAGCAAATTTGACTACGGTAACAAATCTTGAGAAAATCAATACCGCTTATAAGTTAAGTCCTATCGTATAGAACGGTTAATCCGATGTCATGTCAATTTTAGTGGATTACTTAACATTGCGGGGTTCTTCGAGAATGAGCATACGATTAGTTTATCTCTTTAATTAAAGTACCTCATAACACATTGACCTTGCTAACAAATTGAAATACAAAATGTATAAGAGAACACAAGCATAAGCAACTACAAACTTCGAGCACAAACGAAGTCATGTTTTGTGATTGAAAATCCCACTATCATATCACGCTTTTGAAAACATGAAAGATCTTAAAATTGACAATCAATCAATAATCAGCTCCAGATTGATAATTTACAATATAGACAAATAATTAAAATTGATATCATAACAGATAAAGATATTTGACTTGCCAACTGTTCTGTTGGTAATCTGGTGTATGATTAATACTTTTTATATTACCAATGACTGAATTTGACTTTTACCATCAGAAAAGATAAAAACAAGAAGATCTGACATGAATGTCAATGAGGCAAAACGTAATGGCGGGGTCGTAAACAACTATAGGCCACCGTATAGCTTTCAGCATTGAACATAGTACATACAGTATAATAGCAATAAAAGGCCCGGTAACAATCCAAACAAGAAAACAAGGCCATATTTAAGTATAGATCAATTGAATGTAAACAAGTATAAAAGACTGCGAGAAACAACAAGTTTGTGAGAACTAAGCCCTCCCGTAGCCGGGGACAGTGGTTAACAACACAACATAAAACAAAGTTGAGGTAGGTTTGACTCATCAGAACGACACAAAGCACAATGAAGAACTAACAAATAGACTAAAGACACCAATTTCCCTTCCAAGAGTACTCGCAGTTACTGAAAGCTAGTTCAGAGCCAATTAAAACTAGTAAACGAATCATGTTGCCTAGACAAAAATTTTTTAATCTAAGGTGCAGTTAAGACCCCCAAAAAAAAAAAAAAAAAAACAAATAGCCGATGGAATATTTTCCGCCTTCAGCGCGCTCGTCAATACATTAAAACTGAAATCGTGAAAATTTTGTTTTTGTTTTTTTGTTTTTGTTTTTTTTTTTTTTTTTTTGGTATTTCTTTGTTTTTTGTTTTATTGCATATCATGTGAATGGCGTTCGGCGACAACTGTTATCCCAAATCATTAATGACTGCTTACAAAAACGAATATTCTCTAAAATACGTAAATACATAACATTCAGTGTGTAACAGTTCACAGTATTTAACCCAATTTCGTTGTTTCTCTTTCAGATAACAAAATCGTATTAATTAGCAGTTTAACAGTCTGAGATATACGCTACTATTAAATCTAAATCAAAAAGGCAATAAAATCAATTGATCAATTATATGTAGCTATAATGCAGACTACTATTTGAACTTGTCTTGACCTCTGTAATGATATGAATAAGATTAAAGAAAACCATTAACCCAGACAATTAACTCGCTGAGGTTGTAAATTTGTATCAACAATTTTCAGACGAAATTTTATCAATGACATAAACATCTGGTGATAATGTTTGTAAACGTAACTTGCAATTCAGAATAGTGTATACTATTTCTTCTCTATTCGTTATTAATGCTAATTAAAAGATTATAAATTTTCTAACAAAACAACTAAACTTAAATTCTCTAATATAACATTAAGGAGATGTGGTATGATTGCCAGTGAGACAACTATCCATTAAAGTTCGAATGAAGTGAATGTAATCAATTATATGCAACCATACGGCCTTCGACAATGAGAAAAACCAAACCGTATAGTCGGCTTTAAGAGGCCCCGACATGAAAAATATAAAACAATTCAATTGAGAAAACTAACGGCCTAATTTAGAAAGAAACAGTTTACGAAAAACAAATATGACGGACATGAACCACCGATTACTTTTTCTAAGTATAGTAGTAAAACTATCTTGCCTTGGTGATCAGTTTTCTAAAATTTGAGACAAATGGAAACATTGTTTTCTGTAAAACTAATATTATTTGAACTTTAAAGTTGATAATGCGCAAGTGGATTAATTGCTACTAGTTACACTATATGAAAAATCCAAAAAAGCTAGACTAAACAAACCCCAAAAAACAATAAAGATTCGTTACTTGAACTACAAACAGATGGCAATAATATTTTCAGCTTATGTAAATGTTTGATAGTTATAGAAATCTTGAAATCAACATTTGATTATCTTGTCCATTACATGTAGCATTTTATTTTTCTGAGCACAATCAAAATGTGTGCAAAAACCTGTGCGAGTAATGATGGTTTATCCTAGTGCAAGAGCAATAGTTTTGATCACATTATTTATACATAATACAGACAGGGTATGAATGATTTGTTGTGATCATGGTACATGAATAATAGCCATAGATCTAAATCGACTGGTCCCCGATTACAAAACTGTGAAATTGTTTTCTTAACCGAAACTGCTCGTTTCCAACTTATGACCTGAACCCTGCTAGCTCCAATTCTTATTTGCTCATATACTGGATGAGCTCTCTTGCCTAATTCAAATTGGTTGTTAGATAAATATCAAATATAAAAATGCATCAGTGTACTTGCTGATATCATTGATATTTACCGGTGATGAATTTTTGTATAGCTGCGAGATACCATTTTTTTTTATATATATATACATGTATATACTTCGTACAAATAGGGCAGAAATAGTTTCTGAAATTAGTGAAATAGTTCTCTCTAATATAAAGATGACAGATGAAAATAAAATCAAATATAGGTATACTTGTAGTGAGAATGATATCATTAGAATAATTGTAAAAATCCTTCGTGATATGTACACATACTAAAATGCTTTGAATATAAAATGAATGCGGGACTATACCTCCTTAGTGTGATTATAAAATAAATCAATGTTGAAATGTTTTCAGTTTATCTTAATCTGTATGAGATATATAGATAATAAACCAATAAATAAATCAATCTTACTGAAGCTAATTACCTACTTAATCAGCTGTAACTAATCCCTACTAATAAAATTATGATTTCTCTCTGTTTTATTACTCTGTTTACCTTGAACTTAAAAGTTCAAATACTGAATTTAAATGTTCCCAATTTTTATGACTCTAGTCACCTTACAATAATAATCTTATTCTTATTCGTGGTACGGTCTTTCATAGTAAAAGCAATCCGGATCAATATAATATTCGCCATTTAAAATCGTTTTCCTTATTATGATCGAAATGTTACAACTCAAATCATTGTTAAAGCTAAAAATGTCATGTACTTAATTAGCTACATTAAAATTAAAGAATAAAAAATGTACCTGTTTCATTAATGTATTTAGATAACTTAAAGGCATACTGTCGCTTCTCCGACTGACATACATGTAGATGGTCCTGCTGATGAATGAAATTTTCAGTTTCTGTTTTAGATGCGTAGCTATTTTGACATTTCGGATGGCTAAAGCAGTTTTCTTTACCCCAATTGTAACACCTCTTTGAACGCCTTTTCTACTCAGGCATCGTAAACCTTCCAATAAATGAACAAATATAATTAAATAATATACATTTTATACTTTCAAATAAGAATAAAATATGTGTAAAGACATTACTACGAAATATAAATGAACATATATATATATAGTATATGATTTGAAATAAATATTAATATATATGCAACGCAAAATTACTTGACTGACCGAAAACAATCGGTTATAAAGATAACACTGTAGCTGCCATTTCAAAAGTTTTATCAACTAATTTCTTTTAACGAAGGTTCAACTTTGAAATATTGCATTTGATGGTGTTAATGTCTCACAAGGCAACCCCATTATTAAATATAATAGTTAACATACCTGATAATGGAACAGTACCATTATAATCTGCATAAAATGTAAATTGAATACAAATACCTGGAATCCAGTTTTCATTATTTAATACCTCGATAAAGATACAAAAATATTAATGTAACTGGAATTAAAAACTATGTGAATCAAACATTTATCATACAATCCAACATAAACTAAAATAAATTCGCTCGTATTATAATAACTTTAGTAAAGGATTTGTATACAATATACAAATCCTTGCTTTAGTAAATTGTCCGCTAATGTATAAATTATCAATGTGACCGATTTTAATTCACCAATCAATAATATGTTGCAAATTGAAAATGAATAAGATAAGTATTTACATTAATTATGCGTACAATAAACTCAACAATCTGACCTTAGATATATTCAGTTACTTCCTAGCAGACCGTGCATTCAGAATATTATGAGGAGTGCTATAGCTGTTATGCCGTGTAATCGAATTAGGACATGCGCGTTACATTGACCTGTGCATGAACTGTCACAAGTCTTGCCTTCCTCTGATAACGCGATTTAACGGTCAAGCCCTTTAAATCGATTTGTTATGCGTTTACTTTTCTACATTGGCTAGACGTATAGTGGGAGGGTTGAGATCTCATAAACATGTTTAACTCCGCCGCATTTTGCGCCTGTCCCAAGTCAGGAGCCTCTGGCCTTTGTTAGTCTTGTATTATTTTTACTTTTAGTTTCTTGTGTATAATTTGGAGTTTAGTATGACGTCCATTATCACTGAACTAGTATATATATTTGTTTAGGGGCCAGCTTAAGGACGCCTCCGGGTGCGGGAATTTCTCGCTGCATTGAAGACCTATTGGTGACCTTCTGTTGTTGTCTGTTCTGTGGTCGGGTTGTTGTCTCTTTGACACATTCCCCATTTCCATTCTCAATTTTAATTAATATGAATTAAATTAG
>JAASAO010000834.1:0-21624 GCA_017311375.1 Mytilus coruscus
TACACTCTCATGAAAAAGAAGTTCCACACCAATATTATTTACCTACAAAACATGTTTAACCCAACACGCCCCAGCCTATTAATAACATAACTGAATAATGATCCCCAGTCAGTAAGCTCTAGATAGATTTAAAGTCTAAGGTACGGACCATTTGGTTTGAAAGGGCAGTCTGAGATATTTGAGAGAAAAAATTCTGACCCTGATTTTTGCCTTAAACAAAAATTCTAGCCGTATGTGGATTGAAATCAATAATCTTGTCCACTTTTTTGAAAATTTCCAACAGAATTATTAAGCATTAAATTAACATGATGAATAAAAAATGGTCTTAATTTTTTTGGGGGCCGGGGGTTTGCATGTAATTCCCATATCTGACGACCGGAATGTCTGTTTCGCCGAACTGATATATTGAATACTTTTTTCAAGGCCCGACTGCAACCTGTCTGCTTGGCCTTTATGTCTCTATTTGTAGACCGTTGTTCCTAAATTCGTTGCCATTTTAGACTCATTCGTAGCCTTTATTTGATTTGGAACCCCTCACTTCCCATGTTGGGTGAAACATTTCAACCAAACATTTGGATAAAAATTGCTTGTTTGTCTTTCTTAACTTGTGTCGGTCGTATTGTAAATTTCATTGAATAGCCCAGCGTATATCTTGTTTACAACAATAAATCTGTGAGGATATGCTAAGTAAACATACAACAAACGAGAATTTTCCATGTCCATTTTTTACTGACAAGTCCCATATCAAATATATTTGTACATAACTTTGGATCCATCTAATCATTTTATAATAATGGGGAGAATACGGCATCAAAAATGTTCAACCCTTACACTTTAACTATAAAATATACATGCCCCACGTCAGGAACCGTTAAAAAGTGTAATTCATGTTTTTTTAGCCAAAAAAAATTTCGCCTCGCTCCGCTCGGCGAATTTTACATACTTCGCCCCCCCTTTCAAAAATCCTGGATCCGCCCCTGGAGACAACTCTTCACAAGAGACTAAATGACATAAAAATTAAAAACTATATAGATCATTGTATGGCCTTCAACAATGAACAAAGCCCATACCCCATAGTCAGCTATAAAAAGGCCTCGAAATGACAAATGCAAAACAATTCAAACGGGAAAACTAACGGCCTAATAACTTTACAAAAAATGAACGAAAAACAAAAATGTAACACAGCAACAAATGACAACCACTGAATTACAGGCTCCATAAGAATGAACTATAAGAATCAGTTGAAAAGGCTTAACTCAGATTGATACAAATATAAATACATATAACAAAAACACAGAATGGACGTGGCCGGGTACTTGTACATCCCAACAACACAAAGACACTAAGTACAGATCTGAGAGTACTAGTCGCAGTTACTGACAGCTAGTTCAAAGCCACTAACAACTAATAAAACAAAATCATGCATCTAAGACTAAATTATCACAAACAGCAGAGAAAAACATGACCTTGTGCAATGCCACGATATAGGACCTGTATAGTTGCATTGCACAAGATCATGTTTTTCTCTACTGTTTATGACATCTTTACACGACCTATATCGTTGCATTGCACAAGGTCATGAATTTCTCTGCTGTTTATGACATCTTTACACCAAATCCAATGGATGTTGAATGTTTACTGAATGAT
The DNA here is from genome assembly GCA_017311375.1 of Mytilus coruscus. Lineage (NCBI taxonomy): Eukaryota > Metazoa > Mollusca > Bivalvia > Mytilida > Mytilidae > Mytilus > Mytilus coruscus. Next base: position 1,648 of record JAASAO010000834.1, read on the forward strand.
AATTTTGAGGTATCGATAGATTGTACATCCATGTAGACTCAGTATAAAATCCAGGAAATTGTTAGTTTTTAGTCTTTCTCCGAATATATGAGATCGTAATGAATGAGTGACGACGCTCGGAGTATTTATGAGGTCGTTTTCGTTACTATGAAATTTATTAGCACTTTCTTGAAGCTTTTTATTAATTAATTTAATAAAATAATTGTTTTCCAGCTCACTTTTATTAATTTTTATATACATTTTGTACATTTTTGTCTCCTTTTCTATCCCTTTTCTCCTTCCCCATCTCTCCTTTCTCCCGCCCCTCTCTCCTTTCTCCCGCCCCTGCTCTCCTTTCTCCCACCCCCTCTCTCCCTGTCTCCCTTTACCCTGTCAGCCCCCTCAAGTATATAGATAATCCCAGGGTCTCTGTGTTATGGATATAACAGAAATTGGATATGCCAAGGAGATGCTAAAATATTCACAGAATTTGTTCAGAAGAGACCTTCGACTACAATATTTTTATTTAGCGAATTATGGTATAAAAAACAAAGATTGTGCTTATATTATTTTTATTTGTTGGCCGTCGGGCGTCTCAGCTTTGTCTTTTAACGACAGAACCAAATGTTTTAGCAAATTAGATTCCTACCATTTCACTATAAAAATTCTAAGCTTCACCAGAGGTCTTGGAAATCAGAACTAGATGAAAGAACAAAATTGCAGCCTTTAATTTTGATATGAATTATTTAAGATTAAATTTTGCTTTTCTATGCAAAGCAAGTCTATCTTCTTTTTTACCAATAGTTCTTTCAAAAATCAATACAACTTTGGATAATAAAGGACTTCTAAGATCTCTATATATTTGAGATGTTTTTATAGGCCTAATTCTACATAGATCACGTATACTGAGCTTTGACAGTAACTGGCGACTTTTAGCATTTTTAAATCCTTCTATAGCTTTTTAAAATAATCTGATTAAGTTAGTCGGGTGTCTTTTTCTGAGCATCCCTTCTTTTTCTTTTTTTGGTTTTAATATTTTATCACGTATCATTCAATATACAACAGAAACATCTTTAACTTGGAATTTCAGAATTAAACTATAAATAAAATTATAGTGTCGTTAAGTTTATTCTAAATGTTCAAAAAATCCGTTTAAAATCAAGGGCAGATTATTATATAGAATTTCATAGGACAATTTGTGTTTTGTTTTGTTTTGTTTTTTTTTTTTATTTTGCAAGAATGTAGCCCCTATTTTTCTTTGAGATTTCTTAAGTGTTTAGGAAAAGCAATTCTCTCGTGGAATTTTGACTTACTGTGAAAGTACTTTTATTCGTGGGGATCCAATTTTCGTGGTTTTCGTGGATGACTTTATCCACGAATTTAAGTGTCCAACGAAATATAACAACTCCAAATCAAGACATGAAAAGATTCCCATGTAGGTTTGACTACCGATATGATCTAGAGAATACAATGAATATCGGCAAATCTGAGACTACTATTTGAGACTACTATAATAGTAGTCTGGGGCAAATGCACTATGAACTACAACTGCAGGCAGGATTATACCCATTTAATCTTTAAAAACCTAAACTGTACAACTTCTGATCTTTTAATTCTCATAAAAAATATTTTTGATCGATGAAAGTCAGATTTCCGGTGATGATATACTATGATAAAGTGTTCATTTATTATATCCTCATAATTCTTGTACGGAAATAACAATTTCATGCTGGGCTTGCTTTTGATAAGAATTAATTTTACAATTCAATGTACATTTAAAGCATTTGCTTATGTAACTGTTTTCTTTAAGTGACATGTTTATGGCCTAATTAAAACCTCTGATTGTCTTTAATCTGTTGATCATTCGATCTCAGGTTAATTAGTGTCATCACTACACGGGAGCAATAATTTAAATGTTTACTTTGCAATTTCCTTCAATCGAGACAATTTTTAACCTTCGTTTCTAATGGCTTCAAATCTACGCTCTATTCGGTTTTTTTTTTTAGAAAACTAAAATCCACGAAATTAAAAACCCACGAACATGTAACTTTTGCTCTAACCACGAAAATTGATACCCACGAATTAAAGTACTTTCACAGTATTCTATCTTTAAATTTTTCCTCAATAAAGAAAAAACAAGTTTCCCAAAATAACTCATATAGAATAGCCGTGGTTTCGTTAATTTCAATGTATTTTGACGAGAAAAAAGATCCGTGATCCCCAGTATTAAGATTGAAATTTGAATGGACATTGACCCAGAAATCCTGTACAGAAGCTGAAGAAAATCTATCGTCGAACATTTAGACACCCCAGCTACCTTAATATATATATTATAACACATAACTGAGAGGTGTCAGATAGAGCAGATTGCCGAGAAAACATTGTCAACCGAGGCGAAGCCGAGGTTGATGTTTTCGAGGGTTCTAATCTGCTCTATATCTCAGCTATGTTTTATCTAATTTATTATACTGGATGTACTATCATTATTGTCTTTTAAATTTTAAATTGAAAGTACTTAACTATGGAATCATGTACATAACAACGTTACAGTTAAAAAAAAACAACAAAAGTGAAGCAATACGTTTTTTTTTACATTTTGACAGTCTTTGAAAAAGTAATTAGGCCAAAACGTAAAACTTGAGCAGTGTATTTTTATTTACCGATGTACATTCGATTCATTGTCCTTAAACCTTTAAATTATCGATGTTTGATTGGTCTGCACGAGAGGGTGACATTCAAAAATTGTCTCTCGCTGAGTCATTGGATAGAGTAAATTATCGTTAAACACAAATCTATTATCATCCATTCTTTTTTGTGAAAAGAGGCTTTTTTAGCACGTTTATCGATTTGACACCCATAATTCATGTTTTGGGAGTTCCTCGAAAATTATAACACCTTCCTTCTCTGTTTGCAAAATTGCCAAGTGACGGATGCATGTGAAACAGGATCTGTCTACACCACCGGAGCATCTAAGATCACCTCCTTTTGTTGGTATTGTGTTGCTCAGTCTTTGGTTTTCTATGTTGTGTTTATATATATACTGTTAGTCTTTTTTCGTTTTTTTTTTCGACTTATGAGTTTTGTCGTGACATTGTCAGTTTGATTTCTAGTTTTACTATCCCTTTGTATCTTTCGCCTTCTTTTATTCATTTTGTGTATTTGTATTTAGTTTTTCGATTCTTCTCTCTCCTGTACAGTATAATAGATAGAAAAACAGAAACCCTTTTCAACAAAAGAAGATCTACAAATAACTCGACGTGACCGAAATCGTTAATTTCTTCCTCATGAGAGATATTACCCTCAGGGTAGATGCCATCTTAGATTGTCAAATAGCACAACAACACAATATGTCTATATCTAAAAAAATATACAAATTTTGAGAGAGGAAAGTAATTTACATGTAATACTTTTCATCTTAATGAAGAAAATTATGTGATTTATCTTATTAAAACGACCATTTGTTTTTAAATACATAACGTTTTTGCATAATCATTTTTTTCAACTTTTGTAAATCTCTAATATATGACAGCTTAAAGCTTTCCATTTATATCAATTAAGTACGTATTGCGAAGGCTAATGTTTGAGAATTAGTCACAATAATAAGATGCTTGTTTTTAATAAAGCAGGCAGTCATATCAAGCAATTTATCTTAATGAAATATTTATTGATTGTGCTCATTGTTTTAGTAAGGAGTACATTTTAGTGCATCTCGATCTCTTTCCTTCGGTCAAAGGTAATTGTATAATAAGACATTAAAAGCATACTACAAGCTATGCAAGGACTTCTTGTCCCTGAATCCAAATATAAAACAGTCTTCATGTGTTTGATCATACAATTATTTTAGAAATAGAAATAGTTTAGAAATTAGGAGATATTTTAAGGCTTTCAAAAGAAAATTTTAATCTTAGACTACAACAGTAGATCATGCTTATCCTAAGCTTCTTTCAGGATGTTTGTAAACTCTAACTTGGTGTTGGAAAGGGCAACACATCTTGACACCCTTTTAGAACTAAGGTAATTCCCTCCGCATTTTGGCATAACAAAGTCTATGATCTGATAGTGACGTAGGTTTACAAATTTGAGTTCATCTTTTCATTCAATAAAGGAAGCATACTTGGAGTCAACAATACTACACGAGTAAACATTCTCTCATGGTATGGATATTCTTAAAAAAATAACATAAAATGTGTTGGCAGTTTAGCTTCTACAGGCAATTATAGACATACATTTTTATGCAAAAACATTCTGTATCAATACTATAAGGACCAATGGAGACTCAAAATGCATATCTATGTTGATAGAAAGCTTTGAAGCTACAACACCTTCAAGACAAATTTTGTTCTTTAAAGATAGGATGAAAAAACACTCGCTTGCGTATTGCGTCACATAGACTAAGAATAGAACAAGGTCGTTATCAAGTCAAATCCCGGTAAAAACAGACTATGTTTCGGGTGCACCTTCAATGCAATTGATGATGAAAAACTGGGTTTTTTAAAAATTTTTGTGTCCACCATCTCAAACTACATTGCATGTTTTCTAAGATTAACTCACTCTGTCTCAACTTTAAACACTTCAGGCTTGATTCCTAGTCAGAAACTGATCTAGCTACTTAATGTAGAGTTTATATATTAATTTCTGAGTGTAACTTGATTGATGAACGCCAAATATAGATCTATAATCTTCTCTGCGCTAAACACGAGGAAGGTATGGTGGTACCTAGACTCACCAAGAAAAATATGCCCTTTTATATCTTTTTAAATTTAGATAAACAGGTTTATTCCCAGATAAATTTATTGTTTCTGTTTTTCCCTAAAACAATGTGTGCTCCCTGTGACACCATTGAATGGAAATAAAACGTTTTCTTTTATACTCTAAATTTTTAAATTTACGTTTTTCCCTAAACTCAAAATGCTGCCAGTTTACAACTAATTCATATATAAAAACCTACAAAAATTATGTTTATAAAGAATAACTCTTTTATTCAATTACAGAAATAGAGTTGTAGGTCATTTAATCAACAATTAGGAATACAAAAAACATAAACAACTTGGACCAACGACTGTTTAAAATTTTATGGGATCTCAGCGAATCGTAAAAATAAAACCTCGCATTTTTGCAGAGAGTCCTTGAATCGCAAAAATGAATGCACGCATTAATTTCTGAATTTACAGTTCTAGGGCCAATTCGAAGGTTTTCTGTAACATTTTTTCCAAATGAAGTAATACCAGTTTCTAATTTGACAACAACGTTAGTTTGACAAATAAAAATAATTTGCCATTTGTTTATACACTTTATGATTTGGTCGTTTTTCACTTTTGTACTTTTTCTCTTGATTGCCTTTGTATTTTATCCAATTGTATACCCTACACTTTTGTTGCTTATAAGCCCTACACTTACTGACTCGAAAATCAATTGAGGACTGTAAAATAGAATTACATTTATATGTACAAAATGTGTACAACTAGTTAGGCATAATAACTAAACAAATTTCAATCTTCCATAACCCGAATGATCACTTTGGATGACCGATAAAAACACATGTGTGTGTGTGTTTGTGTTAGATTACCATGGATATATAAAGTTAAGCTAGTCGATGTTACAAATGGCCCTTTGTACATGTATACATATATGTATCACTGAACTTATCATTGGATTACGCTTGATACATAACGACTACAGAAATTGATTATGCTTGGGTTTCCCCTACTCAATATTGAGTTTTCTGTACACCTTGCATATTTTTATGACTGTTCTTTAGTTTTCATTTAAAAAATAATTTCGTATTTGTTTTTGTATTGCATAGAAGAAATATTAGAAAATTCCGATTCATATTCAATGCACTCTATAAAAGTGCCCGTTTAACGTATACGTTAACGTACCCGTTAATAATCGGGTTTAACGGAAGACTTGAGGGCATACGATACAGTTTTGATCCCATAATGAAATTTTGATGAAAATTTGCATATAGGCTATTTTTTACCTGATAAAATCAAATATGTAATAAAAAATATACCTTCATGTGCTACTTTTTGAGTAAAATGAGGTCGAAATTTCAGATATTTGCTCAAATTTCGGATTTGTGGACGTATTTTTCCTTTCGACAGAAATACATAACTTTTTTGTTTTAAAAGATAAACACAAGCTGTTTTTTGTCAAATTATTTGTAACTTCTGTTTTATATTAATGTCCTATAAATTTATGCATTTCATTTTTACAAATAACTCATATTTATCAAATGTTCATGAATGTAGAAAAAACGTAATTTTTGCTGTATATTTATCAAATTTAAAAATATTGCATTATTGACTTTTTCTTGAAAATTGGTACAAATAATCTTCATATTTTATCAAACCAAATGTCATTTTAAAACAGAGGGGTCCATGAACTCGTTTTCAAGTTAAACTAGTTTGAAAGATAAAAATCAGTCGAAAAATGCATCTTTTCCCGATATGTCACAGTTTGACGTCGCGAAAATAACATTTTACGTTAGCAACGTCATTACCTCCACTGTAACTATATCGTATGCCCTTAACGGAGACTTTAACGGGTGCGTTAATTAACGGAGGCTTTGTGAATACGAATTAAAATAAGCGGAAACTTAACTGAGATATTAACGAGTCCGTTAGCTAACGGATGCTTTGTGAATAAGCTCCCTGGTATCGGATCGTAAATGCAATTAATTTTACTTCAATATCTGTGAAAAATATGCTGTATTTTCAAAAGGTGGAACAAATCAGAAAAAAAATTATGTCTGTCAAAACAATGCAAATTCCTTAATAATACTGTGCACTACTTTAAAGAAAAAAAAATGCAGTACTTTTTAAGAAAACACAAAAGGCGACACACGATCCACCCACGTTAAGAAAAATCACGTTTTGTATCTATAATGGTCACATTTTACTATATCTTGATATATATTTGAAACTTAATCTTTAGTGTGTCAGATGCTCCAGTAAATAAAAGTGTTATTACTTGAAAAAAAAAAAATCAAACTATTTTTGAAAAAAAGTATAATTTTGTTGATTTTTAATCAAAATTGATCGTGAAAGATCAGACAACGCATTATTTTGATCGTGAAAGACAAGGCGTGACCAGGTTTAATGATCAGAAAACAACATTTCTTTACAAATTGACGTACTTGTAATTGGTTGACGCGTGTAATCACTTACTAAGAACGTAAATTAATGCTTTTTTCGAGTGAAATATATATACATGTATACATATAGACCAATATTTAGACCTGTTTTCATTTAAGAGGCAGTGCTATCTAGGATTCCAAGATAATTAGACCTCCAAGAGTGCAAATTGTCGAAAAGTAAATATATATGTATTTATATTGATAAATGCATCCACGAATGTGTGAAGACAGAGGGGGTCTGGTGGTCTTCCCTGGAAATATCTTAATTTATTATACTTCATGTCAAAATGCCAGATTGTGATTGGTTAATACGAGGGAGACAATTTACTCTATCCCATGGCAAATACTCTATTACCCTTCATGGAGACGCTTGATCAATTGTGCGCTATATTAAATACGGATGGTTGTTATGTACAAGACGTTATAGTTTAATAAATTTAATAAACAGTAATAACAGAACATTCAGTATAATAAATTAAATAACACATAGCTGAGAGGGTGATAGAGCAGATTGTTACCCCTTGAAAAGACACTGTCAACCTTGGCTTCGCCGCGGTTGACAATGTTTTCTCTGGGTAACAATCTGCTCTATTACCCTCTCAGCTATGTGTTATTTATATATTATTATACTTCATGACAAAATGCGTGATTATGATTGGTTAATACGAGGGAGATAATTTACTCTAACCCATGGCAAAAACTCTATTACCCTTCACGGAGACGCTTGATCATTTGTGCGCTTTACTAAATAGGGATGATTGTTATGTACAAGAGGTGATAGTTTATTACTTTGAATTGGAAATTTAAACGACAGTATTTACAGAACATTCAGTATAATAAAGTAAATAATACATAGCTGAGGGGGTGATAGAGCAGATTGTTACCCCTCGAAAAAACATTGTCAACCTTGGCTTCGCCGCGGTTGACAAGGTTTTCTCGGGGTAACAATCTGCTCTATCACCCTCTCAGCTATGTGTTATTTATATAGTGTATATTTTTGTTTTGGTAAGGGTTAGATCGAAGAAGCTATATCATTTAATTTTACATACAGGTATATTGAAGATATTCTTTCCATTAACAATACAAGCTTTTCTGATTGGTCCCAGTAATGGTCCTGAAGTAGAGATTACAGACACCACATGTACAGCTTTATAAGCCTCATATTTAGACATATATACCCCAAATTTGACTAAAACGGTCACCTGAGTCTATGACAAACTAGATGGTTTCAAATTTGAAATTATTTTCCTCACCTTGGCCACAATTTACCAACTTCATCCGCGTATGGATTATACATTTCTCAATTCATACGATATTCAGGAGCTTGCATCTGCTTCTCAGAATTTGTAAAACGTCATCAGTGTCTGGGCAAAACATTAATGAGCCCGGGTTTTGTGAAAGAATGCCTCGTCCTTTTTCTCAAAAAGTTTATTGGAAAGTACCAAGACCTAATAGATAAATATTCAGTGTCTACTTCACAAATAATACAGGATGGTCTTGAGTTATAGATTCTAGGTGCTGCTGACTCTGTCTAGAATTTTATCTACTTTAGAGTTTTAACTTTATTTTGCTTTGTACTAGTATGTTCCATTTGGTCGTATGTCTCTTGACGTGGTTCGGTATATGTGAATAGCCACGAGATTTCCAGGCTTATGGGGGTAGTTGGTCTAAAATGGGCTTATATCATATTTATTTAGTGCATACTGAATGAAAGCATCCTATCAGGTTGTCATGACAGATTTGTTTAAACAACAGTGAAATGTGCCTTTTTTCATATCGACATATGGATATAAATAAGAACATGTAGTATGAGTGCCAATGAGACAACTCTCCATCCAAGTCACAATGCATTAAAAGTTAACAATTATAGGTCAAAGTACGGCATTCAATACGGAGCATTGGCTCACACCGAACAGCAAGCTATAAAGGGGCCCAAAATGACTAGTGTAAAACCATTCAAACAGGAAAACCAACGGTCTAATCTATATAAAAAACGAGAAACGAGAAACACATATGAACCACACCAACAAACGACAACCACTGAACAACATGCTCCTGACTTAGGACATTGATTCAACTTTTTGATAAACAAACGCATTAATTTAAAAAGTACACACATATTTCATTGGCGCTGAGTGATTTCTGACAGCCTATTTGAAAATAAATTGCAGTCATACCACATCTTATTTTCATATAAACACAGATCTTTGCTTTAAAAAATATGAAATTTAAAGATTTGCCATGAAATTAATTTAAAATTTGCAATGAAATTGATTTAAAATTATTTACTCTTTTGATTCGAGCGTCACAGATGATTTTTGGTAGACGAAACGTGCGTCTTTTGTACACAATTAAAATTCTGGCATCTATGATGAGTTTATTTAGCCTCAATGACAGCTTGTGGTAGGTTTTTTTTTATATTCTTTTAAGCAGTTGATGCATGTTTCGACCATACATAGCATGCGAAGCGTAACAGTTTGTGACGTATTTTCATAAATGACATATAAAATAGGCATTAGATACGATGAATTTATTATAATGATGCAAATTTAATTATTTTAACTATGAAAACTATATAGAGCAGATAATATTGAATTTTAAACACATTGAAAACTTGTGTACTTGCTAGCATAACAAGTAACCTAAGTAATGCGGTGTATGTTAATATATGATATATACGAACTCAGACTATTAATTTCATAATTTTTGGTGTATAATTAAAAAAGTTTCCCATTAGGTCTCTATGTTAATTTAATATTTTGAAGTGTTGATTATCTGATGGAGTAAGTATAAATAGTGTAACAGCCATCCAATCAAAACAAAGACAAAATTCTTGTGCTTTGAATGTTTGTTTCTTTGTACCATGTGACTTTGTATATTTAAATATTAAGATGACCTTAACAGCAACAAAATTAGATTTCATGTCATGTTAGAGTTTTAATTGTTCTATATATGATAGGATTATCCATTGTCCATTTTCTAAAATTCTATCTGGAAAATATTAAATATAGTATGAACTATAGTAAACAGTACTTTATAGGCAAATGATATGAAAATGAATATCATTTTCTTTTATATGTATACCTTCATATGTTGTAAGTAGACATGACTTATGAAAGGATTTTTCCAGTTTTTATGTTTAAGTTTAGGGATAATTATATAATTTTCCTGAATTGTTTGCTACCAAGATGTGCATTTCGCAAACAAATAAATAACTAAATGTATATTAATTTTGTTCTGTTTTTTTTTTTTTATAAAACTTTTCAGAACCTCTTTGTCTTGTTTTTTGGACTCACCATGCTTAAAGCATGAAAAGCTTGCTTATAGTCCTTTGTAAGTTATAGAAATATTTAAAATAATCGAAAACATTAAGGAATTAAAAAATGAAAAGATGTAGTAATAATAACTTTCATTTCAAAATCATCCATGAATATAAGTAAGTTTACTTATGAAATGATATAAAATCAATAATCAAAACGTATATATCATATAATTATTAACATACATCATGGAAAAATATTAATTTGAAAAATGGATTTTAAGAATTTTTTTCTGCAAATATATAGAAGTCAAATGGACAATATACTAGTTAAACATCGGAAGTTCAAAGAAAAATATTTCAATAGTTTTGTATCTCCATTACTTTCTAGATATCATTGCTCTAGAATAATTGTTATTAAAATCATTTAGTTAGTAATAGTATGCTCAATTTTGAAATCAACTCATTCTGTATGTATGTGCCTGTCCCAAGTCAGGAGCCTGTAATTCAGTGGTTGTCGTTTGTTTATGTGTTACATATTTGTTATTCGTTCATTTTTTGTACATAAATTAGGCCGTTAGTTTTCTCGTTTGAATTGTTTTACATAGTCATTTCGGGGCCTTTTATAGCTGACTGTGCGGTATGGGCTTTGCTCATTGTGGAAGGCCGCACGGTGACCTATAGTTGTTAATTTCTGTGTCATTTGGTCTCTTGTGGAGAGAGTTGACTCATTGGCAATCATACCACATCTTCTTTTTTATATCAGTCTATGAGTAATACCGGAATAGATATAGGAAGATGTGGTGTGAGTGCCAATGAGACAACTCTCCATCCAAATAACAATTTATAAAAGTAAACCATTATAGGTCAATGTACGGCCTTCAACACGGAGCCTTGGCTCACACCGAACAACAAGCTATAAAGGGCCCGGCCCCAAAATTACTAGTGTAAAACCATTCAAAGGGGAAAACCAACGGTCTAGTCTATATAAAAAACGAGAAACGAGAAACGAGAAACACGTATAAATTACATAAACAAACGACAACTACTGTACATCAGATTCCTGACTTAGGACAGGTGCAAACATTTGCAGCGGGATTAAACGTTTTAGTGGTACCAAACCTTCTCCCTTTTTCTGAAACAATAGTATAACATCACAACATAGAAAACCACACAATAAAATCCATTACAAGAGGTTCCCCTAGTAAGTGACTTCCGGTAATACTGAGCGAATAAAGCATAGCAGAATTTGAGACATTACAGAATTAAAATATTCAAAGTCTATCTCCATCAAAAATATAAGAAATGATTTCTAACAGAACTTTTTTTGGCATTGTAGTGTAGTGTCCAGAAAAAGGGATACTTTATTTATTTAAGCGGCTTGTTTTTTTTTTCAAAACCAATCGAACAAAGAGTTGCTCTTCAACATCATAAATTCGATTGCTACATAACTTTCTCTAAGACTATCTCAGGCAAATGTCTATAATATTGCGGTTTTAAACTTCATATTCAATTTCCTTACATTAACCAAATGGACTTTACATCATTATAACACTTACACGACGAAACACATATTTCTCTTTAAATAAACTTCCTGGTCGTATGGAAACTGAAATACTTTACCTGTTTAAGTAGGCAATAGCGTTGAAAAGTATATATAATGGGAGACGGTCTTAAGTTGAGCCGTTAGAATTAGCAAAAGTACGTTAAATTTTCAATAAATAGTATAGTTCTCACTGAATGCGGTTTCATTTTACAACAGAATATTGTGGTATTCTTTAATTCTGTAATTCTGTTATTCTGTAGTTGTCGTTTGTTGCTGTATATCACATTTTTTTTTCGTTTATTGTTTGTACATAAATCAGGCCTTTAGGTTTTTCGTTCGAATTGTTTTGCACTTGCCATTTGTTGGGCTTTTATTATAAACTGATATGCGGTATGGGTTTTGCTCATTGTTGAAGACCGTAAGGTGACCTTTAGTTGCTAACTTCTACGTCATTTGGATTCTATTGGAGAGTTGTTTAATTAGCAATCATACTATATCTCCTTATTTTCATATATTATATATATATATATAATACACCAATCAAAAGAATACGAAAAAAGGGTGCTTTGCCAAACTTTTCATGTTTTAGACAAAGATTTTACAAAGTAAAAATATACAGAATGTTTCAACTTTGATTACTTCCTTTCTTTTAGCTTAAAACTTTAAATTATATTTCATATTTAATGGTAAAAAGCATCCAGACTTTACATTCAGAATAGAAATAAACTTGTATGTTTACAAAATTTTACGTTACGTTTATGGTTAACGGCGTTTTCCTCACAATGATGTTTTACCTCCATACGCCTGGAAATGTCATGGCGGGTCACATATGTGCATCCAGCTTTCAGGTTTTGGGATTTTGGCGTTCCTGATGCGAGTGACTCCAGATATGCAACTGTATTATCAACTACAAAAACTTTTTTTGTTGGCGTCTTTGTTTGATTTAATTGTAAGTGTGTTTGAACGTTTAATTCAGTTGTGTTGTATGTCTGTGATGTATGTTTACACAGTTTTGGCTGATGGCAACATTATCCCGTAATGGCAACATTAACCAATTACGTCTGTTTGTGTTGCTCACCCTATTTGGCAATATTACGGAACATAAAACTGTCGTACAAGTAGGCGTTTAAGCTAGCATTTTATTAGGAAAAAGCCTGTTCCAAGTCAGGAACATGACCGTTGTTTTCCTGCGTTTTTTTAAACACTTTTTTTTTCCAATTTTTAAAAACTGAATCAACAAGGAACTTCATTTTATAGATATGACTGTGCACAAAAATTAATGGAAATCAGAAAAGACAATCTGAACTTTTCATACGACATAAAACTTATGCAGGACGGATAGACGGAATTATATTATTATAAGGCAACTAGTCGGTGTGCAATTATCAAATAATCAGATCCAATGGCATTGAACCATCAAAGCCCTATTCACAAACGTGAAGCGGAATAATTCATGCAAATCCAATCTTTTGCTTAACCAATTACAAATATAAATTATCAAGTCATCCCTTTAAAGAATGATTTGATCGTTTTCGTGGAATTTTGCAATAACGAATGAGCGGCAACAGATCTTTCACGATCCTTTTCACGATCATCAAAAAGCGGTACCCGATCTTTCACGATCCGAAATATCAAATTTTTGACAAATATTCCCATTTTTTCAAAGTTTCTGATTAAACTAACTCCTCAAATTTACATTTTTTATTGACCTTGCATGTGTCCTCTCGATAAGATTTCCTTCACGATCCCATGCCAGGTCTTTCACGATCCAATCTCAATACGTGACCACCGTTACTTATTCTTTCACGATCCTTTTTCTCGATGTACCGACTGACAGCCGTGTTTAAGAGACAGAAATATTGCCATACAGGCTCACAAGTAAAAATTGACAGTCACATATTCTTAGGCAGTTTGAAACCTTTTTTTATTCCCATTTCAGGAATAGCAAATGCACATGAGGTATTTTTTAGAATTTGGATCTTTAGATTCGTCCGTATATATTTTTAGAAACTGGCGATATTGAGTATCAGTTATGATGTTACTTTCACTTCGAATTAAGTGTGGATTGTCAACCATTACTACTTACAGTCCACTAGTGGCTACATTTTTATATGCTCCTATACAAATTCGAAGTGCTTTACTTTGCACCCGGTCAAGAACTTCCTTTACAGAATGTGAGGCGGAGCTGTATACTTCACATCCACAGTCTATTTTAGATCTTATTAGAGCAACATATATGTTTCTAAGAGAATTACTATTTGCCTCTACTTAGTACCAGTTAGAAGTTTCATACAATTTAAGACTTTACTGCATTTGCCTTAATATATTGCATATGTGTAAACAAAGTCAATTTAATATCAATAATTATCCCTAAAAATTTCACTTCGTTAACGACAACTTTAATAATAACCCCTCAGACTTTTTCTTTCTACTTAACACAATGGCTACAGTTGATGAAGGTAAATTAGAAATCCCCATTTATTACATCATGTTTTAATATTGTCAAGATCTTTCTGTATTCTCCTTTGATTATAACCAAAATTTTTACCACGAAATCATATAGCACTGTCGCCTGCAAATTGGGAAATAGAACAATTATTAATACATTGACGGAATCCCCTCTGATTAGGAGAGTAAATATGATTTTTCTCAAGATACCATCGCAGTCTGTTTTTGATCATCTTTTCCATAATTTTTACAAATTTTTGATGTTAACGCTACTTTGTATTTTATTGGGTTTTCCCCCACCTCATTTATGGTCTAAAGCTGAGATAAATAAATATGTGGAACAACAAGAACTCGCTGATATACTTATTATCTATTTTCTGTTTTTTAAACGACTTATATAAACATTTCATCAAGCTTAAAGCTATGCTCGCATTGGAAAAGGAATGTCCCTGACATTTTAATCAATGATAAGCAGAGATGACGTCCATTTTCATTGAACATATTTTTGTTAAGGGGCCAGCTGAAGCCCGCCTCCGGGTGCGGGATTTTCTCGCTATGTTGAAGAACCATTGGTGGCCTTGGGCTGTTTTCTGCTCTTTGATCGGGTTGTTGTCTCTTTGACACATTCCCCATTTCCATTCTCAATTTAATTTTTATTAATGTTTTGGTTGGTTAAGGAAACTACCATTTCTTTTATTCTATCTACTTGGCTATTGTTAACGACACCACGACATGTATTTTTAACAACTCTTCTACCCATGCATACAAGCCATTAGCTATGGAGTTGAGTAACCTCTAAACCGCCATTACAGGTGCATAAGTTACGAGATATATAAAAAAAAAAAAAAAATGGATTTTTTTTTTTGTTCAATCATTAATGAAAGTGAAATAGTGAAATAATAATTCGTTTTTAGCAACCAGTTTGGTTCAGTTTTGTCAAAATAAGCTAAGAAACATCGATGTTGAATTATTCACCTTCAATTTAACCCCTTAGCTAGAGATGGATTACGCATGAATTAGGCGTGTTCAGTTATTAAAAGGAAAAGAATGTCAAAATTGAAAGTGAAACAAGGGTAAACCATTTGATTGACTGATTCGATCCACAAAAACTCATTCTTACACAGGTAAAAGCGATGATTAGAATATAGCAAAGTGCTCTCGACCAATGAAATTGTAGGATTTGATGCCTCTTAATTGTGAAGAATCATGAATGTAAATCGTGTTTTTAGTAAGGGATATCCTATTATTTGGGTCGATTTACAGTTCAAAACAAAGAGTTTCTATAAATGAGTTACAATGGTGTCATCCTGGTTTGCCCACTTTTAATTACATGCATATATAAACATAGGGGAATTGTTGTTTTATCAATTAAAGTCTGTTTCTTAATTTAGGCATATTATTTACCTGAAATTTACCTGTAAAATTTTATAAAGAATACATATTTATTATTGAAAATTGATTCAATATTGAGATTTAAAAGGAAAAATATTATAACAAAAACTATAAAAATACATTTTGTAATTAAAAAGAGATAAATGTTATAAGAATATAAATATTGAGATTTAAAAGGAAAAATGTTATTTCTATCTATTCATCTTTATCTTAATTTATTATAACACATTTTCTAGGTAAAAGTTCTGAACTTAAATTAAAGACATTCTTGTACATGAAATTTGTAATTGTTTCTAATGTTATGTTTGCATATCATATTTGATGCTTTAAATGCATTATGAATGATAAACTTCAGTGCTAATGATATTTATGTAATATTGACAATGTTAATTGTTTTAGTGCTATTAAAATATATATCAAAATCAATTTATTATTTATTTTCATTTTCTGCTTCAAAGAATCAAATCATTGTTGTCAATATAATGGAATTTTATGTGACTGTCATACAAATGAGAGGTTTAGCTAGCTATAAAACCAGGTTTAATCCACCATTTTCTACATACATGACATAAGGAAATGCCTGTACCAAGTCCGGAATATGACAGTTGTTTTCCAGTTGTTTGATGTGTTTGAGCTTTTGATTTTGCCATTTGATAAGGGACTTTTCGAGTTTAATTTTCCTTTGGGGTTCTGCTTTTTGCTATCTTATTTTTTTCAATGAAAATTTCACAACAAAGTGTATGAAGAAAAAAAATACGTTTTAATATGGATCAATTGCATACGAACTTATCCTGTAGAATTTTACAGAGATATATGTACAGATAAAATAGCAACATAAATTAACTGGAAAAGACTATACCATTTTCCAATCAGTAAACCTTTTGTCTTTTTGTTTATATAACCATTTGATAATTGCGATAATTAAAAGTGGGCAAACCAGGATGTAACCGTTACAATTGCCCCGAAGCACATTTATCATATTGAAAGGATTTATCACACAGTGATTGAAAATGACTAAAGATGAATTAACAAACAAAATTCTCAAAATATGTTGAAGTTTACTGATGCAGTAAAATTGGTACCACGATAATGCTATTTTGTACGAATTATTCGGCAAATTAAATTCTTATAATTGATATTCAGCACTAATATCAGTAGGGAATTGTGACTTAGTACTTACGGAACAAATATTATTTCTAGTTTATCCTGCATAATGACGATCAGAAAACGCTTGATGAACTTTAATAGAGCAGGGATACAGGCTATCCCGCTATCTGGTTAATGACGTCACAAAGGCGCACAAAATTGACGAACTTTTCCGGTGAAGGACATAACTCGAAAGTGGTCTATTAAATTGATTAATTTCTTTGGAGGATAACCTCATTATAAAGTGTTACTAATTACGTTTGTGTTAATTATGCATAATTATGTTGAGTATTATTTTTAAATTCTCATTTATTCATTTATATGAAAATCCCCATGTAGTTACAAATAATTAATATTAATTAATAAGTCAAAATTATGCAGCTATGATTATAAGGCCAAAATATCTTTTCTGTGCGAGGTTTTACATAGAAGTGGGAATTCCCGGCCTATTAATAGATAATGGAGACTTCAATGCCCTGTAGGTCTAACAAACATCATGGTAATCGGGTGCTGTGAAATTAAATTCTGAGGCGGCAGCGGCAGCGGCGGCGGCGGCGGCGGTGGTGGTGGTGGCGTTGGTGGATACGCATGACTGCTTGAGGGATATGGTTGATTGATTTTGTGTCTATTCTTGTCATGTCTCAACATAGCATCCTGTCTCGAAAATTCCACATCACACTTTGGACAAGTATTATACATCTTGGAGAGATTTCAAAATACGTCCTCTTCCTTCAAATGATAGACGAAGAGAGATATAGAATAACCATACATTGTCTCGAAATATAAATTTTATTTGTACAAGGCTTAGAAACAGCTAGAAAGCGAGGCTTGCCGAGCACTTCTATCCTGTTTTGAGCCGAGTACACATAAAATTTATATTTAGAGACAATGTATGGTTATTCTTTATATACTGCAACTCCTATAACCGTTCCAAATGAAATATTTAGAATAAAAACCATCAGTTTTTTATTTGGAGCGGACGACGTAAAATTTCCGCGAACCTGTATGTTTCATTGACGTCATAAATAAAACGCTACGGAAACGTATTGTCAACGTCATAAACAAGGCGATATACGGTCAGTGACTGTATATCACAAATGAATATATACGGTCAATGCAAGTTGACTTCGCAAATAACACAGTTGCAGTATATATTAAGATATTGACATCCTTTTTATATTCTCCAATGTCCATAGACCAAACTTCGTATCCCATCATCTAGTAGGTATATTTTGTCATCATAAGGGGATACTTCAAGTTTGTTGATATACGTGAGGGTACCCAAATTGCACCTATTTTGTCAGTTTTTTCACCTACGTTTATTTATGATCCAGACAAAAGTTTCCATTTTGTGTTTATTTTGTACATGTATCCTTATTTACTATATAGTTCCAATAATTTGAATTTGAATCCATATTGAACCATAAAAAAATGGGTTTGAACCGACCTCTAAACGATCCACGATTCTGTAATGTGGAGTATCCATGCTTAAATTTACATCCTTAAAAATCGAATAACAGGTGTTTTGTTTTATTTCTTCAAATATTTAGAACAATTTGACATTAATCCATGCTTACTATTCATTTTTTGAGAAATTGATGCTCGTAACATATTTAATTTGCTCATTTTAAAAAAATGACTTTTTGTGGACGTCGCATGGCGACGTTTCCGTAGATTTCACTTTTTCCAGTGAATACTTATCTGTTGATTTATACTGTGAACGTTTTGTGAATATATTAAAATATATTTACCTATTTGAAAGACGTGCATGATGTCACATAATAAAAAATACAAATTGTTTAGTCCCTAAGAAAACTTGTAAGATTTTCACTGCTATTTTTGCTAAATAGGTGCAATTTGGGTACTCGGTGCAATTTGGGTACTGTGATGTTACATATATATATAACTTGTGGTCGTGATAACGGATCAGTGTAATGGTAGACATGCGGATTTTTTTTTTAATAAACTTTGTTCATAATGTGCGTGTGTTTTGTGATTATTTGATCACACTCTTCTTCATAGCCTTTGTTATCTCCTTTTCGCAGAGTTTTCTGTACTCCTCAGATATCAACCAGTACATCTTAAACTAGAAACCAACCAACAAATTCCTGTACGGGAATACCATGTGCTTCATCCTTCTTCTTTCCTCGCACATTTTTTTTAAAGTACTATGAAGAGGATGCAATGGGTTATATTCTGACATATCAATCAAGTGTTTTTCCTCCACCGTATCTTGATCTTGATATATATCAGTATTGATGCTGTAGCATAGCGAGTCTGTATCCGTAAACATGTTTTGCACTAAAGGAAACTAAAACAAGAAAGACATCAATATTGTCGAAGCATATATCATACATAATTTACGTGAAAAGAACAACCAATGAATATTCATATCAAAGGAGTCTATTGCCACTGGCACTCGCCCCAGGTCGGAAAAATGGCTCCTTAATCTTCCGACCGTATGGGTTCCTAGTTTTGATATTAATATGAAAAACCAAATGATTGAAAGTCCTCGAAAGTTTGAAGTTGTCTCCTGTACTGGTATGGTGTACTGACTTAGGGCAATACCATGTAGCTTACAATGGAGAGGGAGTGTCATGTGGTATGCCCCGCTATAGTCAAAAAGTCCTCTCCAACCCAAGCCTTTGCAGCCTCGAAACCGAGGACAGATCCGCTTTGTAGTGATATAGAGCGTCGATGGTGGTGACTTCTTTGGCGAAAGCCTTAATCAAACATTCTTGAACATCAATTATTTGGTTATTCATATTTCATGATTTTGGGAATAAAATGTGATGACAAAATTTTCGGGTCCACTCAGGATAGATGCAAACAAACAAGGAGTTTCTAAAAGTGTTCCTTTTTCATTTAAATAGCAAAAATGGAATTATTATTAGAAGTCCATTTCTTTTTTTTTAATTGGTAAAATATCGGAACAAGCTTTAAATACAAATTAGATTAAATAGAAAATAGATTAAAGAAAAACAAACTGAACCTTTGAATCGTTGAGATGTGTAAAATGCAGATATAAGATGCTACAACGAAACTTTTTAAGTTATAAAAATATTTTTA
>JAASAO010001259.1:0-20552 GCA_017311375.1 Mytilus coruscus
CAAGTCGATTTCTCAGTTTTGTAGAATTTATGTTTTGGAGGTGCTTTTTAAATTTTATTATGTTGTTTATCATTTATGTTTGCATGACAATTTGTTCAACAGTATATTTGTTTTAGCCCATTGATAACTTGTCCGCGGCATCTCGCTGAGTTGAATAGAAATTCCAATTTTAACTGTTCTGTCGTAGAAATGTCATCATGTAATTGTTTGTACGTAGAACATGTATCGTTATATTAATATGTGTCAGTTCCAGTCAAGACTCACTGAATAAACACGAAATATTTACAGACGATAAATAAATTTTACATAATAAGTCCTGAATATAAATGAACGTTATGTACGATGAAGTTAATTAAGAGTGCACAAGAAAGTAAGTAAGAATGTAAATTTTATTTAAGGTCGGAACATATAAACACACTAACAGATAACATATGAGCTTTGATGAGCTCTATAACCGACTATCATATAAAACTACAATGAATGAACGTTACACGATTAGGGATGAACGATTGACGAATGCAGTTATAAGCCTGAATGATTGATGAACGCACGATACACGGTTAAGAATGAATGATTGATGAGCGCACGTTACACGGTTAAGAATGAATGATTGATGAGCGCACGTTACACGGTTAAGAATGAATGAACGATGAACGCACGTTGAACGGAAAACACACGGAATGATGAATGATGAGCGCACGATTGGTGAATGGACGATACACGCACGATACACGCACGCAACACGCACGATACACGATGAACGCACGGAAAAATGGTCAGTTTGAATTTTAGAAGGTTGTACCATGTTTTCGAGGTGACCACATCGTTCTGCTGTTAATGATACAATAGTCTAGCGTTGACCACTGGGTCTCGTTGTTAATGCTATCATAGTCTACCATTGACCACTGGGTCTCGTTGGTAATGCTATCATAGTCTACCATTGACCACTGTATCCTGTTGCTAATAATAGCATGTTCTAGCGCTGACAACTGTGTCATGTTGTAAATGATTCATAGTCTAGCATTGACAACCGGGTTATGTTGTTAGAGTTCTATTTGTTTGAAAGGCATTAGAAAGACAAGTTATATGAACGCACAATTGCTTTCGTGTTTTTATTATGAGACAATTATGTATATTGTACCACTGCTGGTGATACATTGTACCTCATTTAGTGAGTACAGCTAACTCGTAGGTATTGCTGTTTTGAACGGCAACATGTGTGTTTAGTTTGGTGAATTTATATTTCAGCACACATTCTGTATTTATTGCGGCACTAATACAATGAATAATACGCCTCTATCGGCTGCATGGTTTGTTCATTTTGAACAGATTTCACATAAAAGATTTCCAAAACAAAATAAAAGGTATCTTTGTAAGTTCTCACATTTATGACTCAAAAAAAATTATCTTGTTTTGTAACATATATATTACCCACTTTAAACGAAGTACTACCGTTCAATGTATTATAATCAATTAGAAACGCGAACTATATTTTTTGAAGATTGAACATTATTTATGTATAGAATAACAAACAGAAAACATAGTGTTTGGTCCAATAACATACATAATTCCGTTTTGTTTCTTTAACTCAAGAACATTAGGATTTCATTTAAACATGAAATAGGACTGCACACACCCACATATGAAGAAAGAAGATGTGTATATTTTAATAGAAGGTGTCACCGTACCAGTATTACAGATCAAAGAAACAAAACGTAAGTACAAGTAATCAATTTCTGAATACAAAAACGTGAATTTCATATTACAAAATCCAAAAAAAAAAGACAACTGTATTGTAACGATGTGCTTTGTGACAACGAATTAAGTTGAAAATTGAATACTTAAAAAAATCCGGATGTTTTACAGTAAATCAATAGTCTTTAGAGAATGAAGATCAAAACTGTATTAATTTAGGGGGTACAGAGCACGTTAGGGATTTATCTCTTTAAAAATCAGCTGAACGTTTTAATCACACACTATTAGTGAAGAAAAACCAAGCTTCTCAATGGTCAAAGTTAGTGTTTAGCAAACTGCTATATATCCAATGAAATTATTCCTGTAAGTTGTGTGGTTCAAATATCTTGAAACTTTTATGTTTGAGTCAACAGGTCAAAGTATTAATTTTGTCTAATTTTTGCGAAAATTAAACGAGCCAAATCTAGTTTAATTAAAGTGTTGGGTACCCTAAAATGCGTTCGGGATTATTTCTGGATTTACCTTCATCAGAAACACCTGATTCATTGGACTATTTTAAAAAAGCCAGATACATTTAATGTTAATTCTGTCTGAGGGATTCCAAACCACAGTAATAAACGTAATAATTTTTTTTTTCAATATATAAAAGGATTATAACAGAAAAGTATGTTAAAATCGTACCAGTACATAAGCACTGACTTCTGAAGTCATGATACACTAGGTGACTAGAAGTACATGTGATATAGATTCCAACACTGCAACACGTGTGTTATGATATTTCTCCACTCGAGACAGTTAAATACTACTATCTAAGGCGCGAGGCTTGCCGACGTTTTTGAATAAGTAACATTTAACTGTTGAGAGTGGAGAAGTATCGTAATACACGAGTGAAAGAGGTGGAATCTGTTTCTATAATGATGTTTATCCTTCTTTATCAAAGATTTGCAAAAGTTGTGTTCTTTACATGTGACGTCATCAGACATGGTCGCCTTTTTCATGACGTCACAATAGGAAATTCAGAAGAAACCAAAAAGTTGGCGTCATAATTAAATTTCGACCAATCATTTGCCGAGAATAGATATTTTACTAGCTCACACCGATCAAGAACTATGAAAATAGAAAAAATTAGAGACAAAGAAAATCACACGTTTTGAATTTGATGTAACCGTAGCATTTAAAACAACATTATAAGTAATCAAATCCAAAATGGGAAAGCCAAGGATGTGTCATAACTTGTATACTTGAGAAGCTATTTGACTAAATTAGCTTCCATTACTTTCTTGAAAAGAGGGCAAAAGATACCAGAGGGATATTCTTACTTATAAGTCGAAAACAAACTGACAACGCCATAGCTAAAAAGACAAAGACCAACATACAAAGAGACAAACAATAGTACTCATAACACAACATAGAAAACAAAAGACTGAACAACACTAACCCCATCAAAAACTGGGATGATCCCAGGTGCTTCGGAAGGCTAAGCAGATCCTTGCTTTATCATTATTTAATCTATCGACTGGTGTGTATGTGTGTTTGTTTGATATGTAGCTTTTATTTTTGTTCGTAACAACAATTAGACATTCAATACAATATTATTTGTTGCTTATAGAAAGTCAACAATTCAATACCTTCCAAAAGTAAACCCTCTATTTCTAAAAAATAAGTCAAGGTAAAAGTGTAACAGTCTTTTTTCATGAAGTAATATCAATGCGTTTCAGTTATATGTTGAAACAAGAAACTTTTCTTTAGTTTTATTTAAACACTAGAAATTGTTTTCATACATTAAAAATATGCTGAAAAAGATAAAGCTCAAGATTCGGCTTAGGAAGGTGTGCGCTATAGTTTTGTTTTATTCGAACAAAAACGGGAAGTAGTTATCTTTTAACTTCTAAAATGTTTTATTAAACACAATAGCCATATTGATTACAATCTTTTCTAACAGGACATATTTCTTTCTTTGTTACATTTGTCTATGAACAAGTACTTTAAGGTCTATTCATGACACAATAATAAATGGTCACTCCCGATGAGAAAAAATATTATAGTCTGTTGCAATGAATTTCAATAATGTTAAAAGGACAAGCAAGAAATAAAACTAAACTTCATAACGTTATTTTCTTGTATATTATACCACATTTATTATCGTGTCAAAGAGTACAAATAGTTGCTGTTAAATGTTTATGCAGACATAGCATACACTGTTCGGGACGTGATTTACTGTTCCAGAAATATAGGTGGTGAATAATAAGATTTATTTTTACGGCAAACGAAATATGCAAATGGCAATATATCAATACATTTATAAAATCATACGTCCAACAGTTTTGCAGCAGTGCAAAATATTAATTTGTATTTCTATTTTGGTATCTCTTATTTAAATGTCATTTCAATTATCAATCCAATTTTTCACATAATCACTTCGAAATATATCGTTCTGATCAATTCAAAGTTATATAGTGGTAGTATTAAATTCTTCAGCAAAAGATGACATTTGACCCTAACGATACCAATAGCTTTGTAAAACAGCTTAAATGTCTAAATCTTACACGCGAATCATGAACTACTATCGGCCATGGTTCAGGGTCATATGAACCCTTTATATATTTACCATATGTTCACAATTTATTAAAATGTTAATAGTTTAAGAAAATAAAAGACTACCATGAATAATGTATAAAGTTACACACAGAATATTGAGTGAAGGAATTTGGAAAATTGTATTTAGTACGTACATGTATAATGTTACACACAAAATAATAAGTTAAATAATTTGGAAAATTGTCTCTAGTTCGTACCATATAACTAGTTCAGGGTAATATCATCTCACAATGCTTCTCCCTTTATTTAATACATTATGTGACTACTTTTAACGATAATCATTATCGTTTTATTATTTCGAGTTTTCATTTTTTTTTTTTTTTTAAATTAGGCAAAGTACGTCATGGCCACATTTTCCAAGCATTGATAGCTGGGTTGTATTAAGTGCAAATAAAGTGATAGTCATTTTATGTCAACTCTATACTTTATCATTGTTTGTGCGGACGTTTAAACATCAACATTATATAAATAACACATAGTCATGGAGACGCTTTTAAGTGTGCTTTAATAAATACGGATGATTGTCATATATCAGACGACATAGTTTATTACTTTGAATTTGAAATTTGATAGATAGTAATACATAATATTCAGTATAACAAATTAAATTACACATATCTGAGAGGGTGATAGAGCAGATTGTAACCCCGTGAAGACATTGTCAACTGAGGCGAAGCCAAGGTTGACAATGTCTTTCGAGGGTAACAATCTGCTCTATCACCCTCTCAGATATGTGTAATTTAATTTGTTATACTGAATATTATGTTATTACTGTCTATCAAATTTCAAATTCAAAGTAATAAACTATTTCGTCTGATATATGACAATCATCCGTATTTATTAAAGCGCACACTTAAGGAAGCGTCTCCGTGAAGGGTAATAAAGTATTTGTCGTGGGATAGAATAAATTGTCTCCCTCGTATTAACCAATCAAAATCTGGCATTTTGACATGCAGTAAAATAAACATAATTGTTTGTGCGGAAAACATCAACATATATTAAATAACATGTTAGACCACCCTGGTTCTTGGAGGTTAGGTAGTAAAACAAATCACCTCTGAGCTGAGAATAAGGCAACATATATGATCATACTTCAATTAATTCATTATGCAAATAAATTTTCAACAAGGGATCTGAAGTGGTCCAAGTCCTTTAGTTTGATTTGATATCAAAGTTATATTAATATTTTCTTACTTTCAAAGTTAAAGCCATGCGCATCAACTATGTATTGTATACTTTTCCATCATGTTATTTCTGATGGGCCCGAAAAGTGATTTATTTCTGACCGGACACTGATAAGTAGTTTCTTACCTTTTAAACAGAACTGTCTTGATATATTATTTTAAATCAACTGCACTTATATAGAATCGTGCATGCTTTTTTTGGGACTAAAACATTTCAAAAGAGGTAGAACTTCTAGTGAATTCCACCTGCATAAAGTTTTGTGGGGCTGGATTTTAGCTCAATTTCAAATTGATAATTTACATGATTTATAAAACAAGATCTTATTTTTCCAATCGTTACCATCAAATAGAAGAAAAAGGTTCTTGAAAGTGTAATATACTATTATTTTGAAAAGAAATGCTAATAAAAAATTCTGAGTCTATTTGCAACGCATTTATTGTTCCCTATCCTGACTGTAAAATTCTCCGTAGATGACAGGCAAGTCCATTTTAGATTTGGAACGATTTAGGGCGTGGATAAATATGCAGACCTTGTTGGTTAATACATGTAGTAATTTTACCTGCAGATAAATTATTTTTCAGTATTTGGATTTCTATTTCATTGAAATATTGAGGCAGCTCATGTTCACGGGGATTGACGCTGGTAATGTGCATATTTTAACTAACACATCTTTTGGTTGTTCGTAGAGGACATTTAAAACAGGTAAAGTTGAACATCCTGTAATAGTTCCTTTGAGGCATAAATTCTTTGTTGAATCAGGATTAACATTTAAAACAAGATTTGGAAACGTTTTGTATATTTATATAAAACTTCGTGCGTTGTCAGTGAAAAGAAAATCTGTACTCACTTAAATTTGTTAGAATCTTTGTCTAAATTTTGCGAAAATTAAACGAGCCAAATCTATTTTAATTAAAGTGTTGGGTACCCTAACATGCGTTCGGGGATTATTTCTAGATTTACCTTCATCAGAAACACCTGATTCATTGGACTGTTTTTAAAAAGCCAGATACATTTAATGTTAATTTTGTCTGAGGGATTCCAAACCACAGTAATAAACGTAATAATATCTTTTCTCAATATATAAAAGGATCATAACAGAAAAGTATGTTAAAATCGTACCAGTACATAAGCACTGACTTCTGAAGTCATGATACACTAGGTGACTAGAAGTACATGTGATATAGATTCCAACACTGCAACACGTGTGTTACGATATTTCTCCACTCGAGACAGTTAAATACTTATATTTCAGGCGCAAGGCTTGCCGACCTTTTGAATAAGTAACATTTAACTGTTGAGAGTGGAAAAGTATCGTAATACACGAGTGAAAGAGGTGGAATCTGTTTCTATAATGATGTTTATCCTTCTTTATCAAAGATTTGCAAAAGTTGTGTTCTTTACATGTGACGTCATCAGACATGGTCGCCTTTTTCATGACGTCACAATAGGAAATTCAGAAGAAACCAAGAAAGTTGGCGTCATAATTAAATTTCGACCAATCATTTGCCGAGAATAGATATTTCACTAGCTCACACCGATCAAGAACTATGAAAATAGAAAAAATTAGAGACAAAGAAAATCACACGTTTTGAATTTGATGTAACCGTAGCATTTAAAACAACATTATAAGTAATCAAATCCAAAATGGGAAAGCCAAAGATGTGTCATAACTTGTATACTTGAGAAGCTATATGACTAAAATAGCTTCCATTAGTTTCTTGAAAAGAGGGCAAAAGATACCAGAGGATATTCTTACTCATAAGTCGAAAACAAACTGACAACGCCATAGCTAAAAAGACAAAGACCAACATACAAAGAGACAAACAATAGTACTCAAAACACAACATAGAAAACAAAAGACTGAACAACACGAACCCCACCAAAAACTGGGGTGATCCCAGGTGCTCCGGAAGGCTAAGCAGATCCTTGCTTTCTTTATCATTACTTATTCTATCGACTGATGTGTATGTGTGTTTGTTTGATATGTAGCTATTTATTTTGTTCGTAACAACAATTAGACATTCAATACAATATTATTTGTTGCTTATAGAAAGTCAACAATTCAATACCTTCCAAAAGTAAACCCTTCTATTTCTAAAAAATAAGTCAAGGTAAAAGTGTAACAGTCTTTTGTCGCGAAGTAATAACAATGCGTTTCAGTTATATGTTGGAACAAGAAACTTTTCTTGTAGATTTATTTAAACACTAGAAATTGTTTTCATACATTAAAAATATGTTAAAAATAGATTAAGCTCAAGATTCAGATATCTTTTAACTTCTAAAATGTTTTATTAAACACAATAGCCATATTGATTAAAATCTTTCCAACAGGACATATTTCTGTCTTTGTTACATTTGTCTTTGAACAAGTACTTTAAGGTCTATTCGTGACACAATAATAAATGGTCACTCCCGATGAAAAAAAAAATATAGTCCGTTGCAATAAATTTCAATAATGTTAAAAGGACAAGCAAGAAATAAAAACTAAACTTCATAACGTTATTTTCTTGTATATTATACCACATTTAGTATCGTGTCAAAGAGTACAAATAGTTGCTGTTAAATGTTTATGCAGACATAGCATACAATGTTTGGAACGTGAATTACTGTTCCAGAAAGATGGCTGGTAAATAATAAGATTTATTTTACGGCAAACGAAATATGCAAGTGACAATATATCAATACATTGATTAAATGATAAGTCGAACAGTTTTGCAGCAGTGCAAAATATTAATTTTGTATTTCTATTTTGGTATCTCTTATTTAAATCTCCTTTCAATTATCAATCCAATTTTTCATATAAACACTTCGAAATATATCGTTCTGATCAATTTAAAGTTATATAGTGGTAGTTTTAAATTCTTCAGCAAAAGATGACATTTGACCCTAACGATACCAATAGCTTTGTAAAACAGCTGAAATGTCTAAATCTTACACGCGAATCATGAGCTACTATCGGCCATGGTTCAGGGTCATATGAACCCTTTATATATTTACCATATGTTCACAATTTATTAAAATGTTAATAGTTTAAGAAAAATAAAAGACTACCATGAATAATGTATAAAGTTACACACAGAATATTGAGTGAAGGAATTTGGAAAATTGTATTTAGTACTTACCATATAACTGGTTCGGGGTAATATCATCTCACAATGCTTCTCCCTTTATTTAATACATTATGTGACTACTTTTAACTATAATCATAATCGTTTTATTATTTCGAGTTTTCATTTTTTTTAAATTAGGACAAAGTACGTCATAGATATAGGAAGATGTGGTGTGAGTGCCAATGAGACAACTCTCCATCCAAATAACAATTTATAAAAGTAAACCATTATAGGTCAATGTACGGCCTTCAACACGGAGCCTTGGCTCACACCGAACAACAAGCTATAAAGGGCCCCAAAAGTACTAGTGTAAAACCATTCAAACGGTAAAACCAACGGTCTAGTATATATAAAAACGAGAAACGAGAAACACGTATAAACTACATAAACAAACGACAACTACTGTACATCAGATTCCTGACTTAGGACAGGTGCAAACATTTGCCGCGGATTAAACGTTTTAATGGTACCAAACCTTCTCCCTTTTTCTGAAACAATAGTATAACATCACAACATAGAAAAACATGACCACATTTTTCAAGCATTGATAGCTGGGT
Organism: Mytilus coruscus; assembly: GCA_017311375.1. Taxonomy (NCBI): domain Eukaryota; kingdom Metazoa; phylum Mollusca; class Bivalvia; order Mytilida; family Mytilidae; genus Mytilus; species Mytilus coruscus. The sequence continues at coordinate 9,146 of JAASAO010001259.1, forward strand.
TGTCTTAAGTGCAAATAAAGTGATAGTCACTTTATGTCAACACTATACTTTATCATTGCTTGTGCGGACGTTTAAACATCAACATTATATAAATAACACGGAGCTGAGAGGATAGAGCAGATTGTAACTCAGGAAAACATTGTCAACTGAGGCGAAGCCAAGGTTGACAATGTCTTTCGAGGGTAACAATCTGCTCTATCACCCATTCAGATAAGTGTAATTAAATTTGTTATATTGAATATTATGTTATTACTGTCTGTCAAATTTCAAATTCAAAGTAATAAACTATGTCGTCTGGTATATGACAATCATCCGTATGTATTAAAGCGCACACTTGAGGAAGCGTCTCCGTGAAGAGTAATAAAGTATTTGCCATGGGATAGAATAAATTGTCTCCCTCGTATTAACCAATCAAAATCTGGCATTTTGACATGCAGTAAAATAAACATAATTGTTTGTGCGGACAACAAACAACATACATTAAATAACATGTTAGACCACCCTGGTTCTTGGAGGTTAGGTAGTAAAACAAATCACCTCTGAGCTGAGAATAAGGCAAAATATATTATCATACTTCAATTAATTCATTATGCAAATAAATTTTCAACAAGGGATCTGAAGTGATCCAAGTCCTTTAGCTTGATTTAATATCAAATTTATATTAATATTTTCTTACTTTCAAAGTTAAAGCCATGCGCATCAACTATGTACTGTATACTTTTCCATTATGTTATTTCTGATGGGCCCGAAAAGCGATTTATTTCTGACCGGACACTGATAAGTAGTTTCTTACCTTTTAAACACAACTGTCTTGATATATTATTTTTAATCAACTGCACTTATATAGAATCGTGCATGCTTTTTGGGATTAAAACATTTCAAAAGAGGTAGAACTTCTAGTGAATTCCACCTGCATAAATTTTTGTGGGGCTGGATTTTAGCTCAATTTCAAATTGATAATTTACATAATTTATAAAACAAGATCTTAACTTTCCAATCGTTACCATCAAATAGAAGAAAAGGTTATTGTGAGTGTAATATACTTTTATTTTGAGAAGAAATGCTATCCAAAAATTCTGAGTCTATTTGCAACGCATTTATTGTTCCATATCCTGACTGTAAAATTCTCCGTAGATGACAGGCAAGTCCGTTTTAGATTTGGAACGATTTAGGGCGTGGAAAAATATGCAGACCTTTGTTGGTTAATGCATGTATTAATTTAACCTACAGATACATTATTTTTCAGTATTTGGATTTCTATTTCATTGAAATATTGGAGGCAGCTCATGTTCACGGGGATTGACGCTGGTAATGTGCATATTTTAACTAACACATCCTTTGGTTGTTCGTAGAGGACATTTAAAACAGGTAAAGTTGAACATCCTGCAATAGTTCCTTTGAGGCATAAATTCTTTGTTGAATCAGGATTAACATTTAAAACAAGATTTGGAAACGTTTGTATATTTATATAAAAACTTGGTGCGTTGTCAGTGAAAAGAAAATCTGTACTCACTTAAATTCGTCAGAATCTTCTATCCATTCACAGTATTACTCTTCTCAACGGTATCTACAATTAAAATGTATTGTAGAGGCGATGCTATATACATAGGTTGACTCAGTTAAAACATGACAAACTGTTTAAATGTATGATATCCTATAAAATACATACACGTTCAAAGAAAATTAGAAATGAATGAAAGAAGACATTTAGTTTACAATTCGTACTGATTTGTATCCCTTTTCATGTGATCAACCATAACACAATATAAAACATTTAAATAAGAAAACTGTCATTTATCCGAGCTACATGTATCATGTGATCAAGCATAACACAATATAAAACATTTGAATAAGAAAATGTCATTTATCAGAGCTATCAGTTGTGTCAGTGTATCCACGCTTACGTATTCTTAAGGTCATTTAAAGCTGGTTGTTCTTGGTTAAAAAGTATTAAGTAAATTATTGAACAAAGGCATGGATATTTACTAACTAATTGTGGAGCAGGATCTGCTTACCCTTCCGGAGCACCTGAGATCAGCCCCAGTTTTGGTGGGGTTCATGTTGCTTAGTCTTCAGTTTTCTATGTTATGTCTTCTGTACTATTATTTGTCTGTTTGTCTTTTATTTTTAGCCATGGCGTTGTCAGTTTATTTTCAATCTATGAATTTGACTGTCCCTCTGGTTTCTTTCGCACCTCTTTGACTAAGCTTAGCCCTCAATACTTCTTTAACAAGAACAACATGTGTTTTGTTATGCCTTGTTTATCTTGGAAAGTAGATAAACGAATAATTGGCAGCCAAACGAATGTCTCTTTTGAAAAGGTTTTACCACCGGTCCAATATTCCTTTTTTCATTTAAATTTATAAATGGCAATGCAAGTTCTACTCATAAAAGGAGTGCTTGTGTCAATGAAGAAATTTTGCAATTATTAACGATTGACTGTTTGATGTTAATTTGATTTTCCTTATGAAATAATTTGGAGAATAGAAGTAAGTCATATCTTTAAAAGGTCAATGACATAGGACTTGACAGTGGGTTTAACGTCTTTATTTGTGTTGGCCTTCCACATGTAACTACTGTGTACATCTATTCATTAGTTTATGTTTATTTGTGTTGGCCTCCCACATGTAACTACTGTATACATCTATTTATTAGTTTACGTATATTTGTGTTGGCCTCCACATGTAACTACTGTGTTCATCTATTCATTAGTTTATGTATATTTGTGTTGGCCTCCCACATGTAACTACTGTGTACATCTATTCATTAGTTTATGTTTATTTGTGTTGGCCTCCACATGTAACTACTGTGTACATCTATTCATTAGTTTATATGTATTTGTGTTGGCCTCCACATGTAACTACTGTGTTCATCTATTCATTAGTTTATGTGTATTTGTGTTGGCCTCCACATGTAACTACTGTGTACATCTATTCATTAGTTTATGTGTATTTGTGTTGGCCTCCCACATGTAACTACTGTGTACATCTATTCATTAGTTTATGTTTATTTGTGTTGGCCTCCCACATGTAACTACTGTGTTCATCTATTCATTAGTTTATGTTTATTTGTGTTGGCCTCCCACATGTAACTACTGTGTACATCTATACATTAGTTTATGTATATTTGTGTTGGCCTCCCACATGTAACTACTGTGTACATCTATTCATTAGTTTATGTTTATTTGTGTTGGCCTCCCACATGTAACTACTGTGTACATCTATTCATTAGTTTATGTTGTTTTACCTACTGTTTAAAAGCATTGTCATGTTGTTGTACAATATCTTACACGTTTTACACATATATATGTGTGGATGGGATAACATATATCTATATAAATCCCAGTGACATCTATTAGAAGCTTATTAAGGACGCTTATATGTTTATGTGATATGATTATGTACCCGGGAGTACTGATTTTCAGTTTTAATTTTATACGGCATCGCCCCGTGATGAACCAAATTAGGTTTATGTAAACGACTGAAAGCTCAATCATTCTATGAAATCAATGAAATGCGTTCTATATTCACTTCACATTTTCGGAATAAATTACTCTTCATCAGGGCGAACAAATTATAATGAAACACCCGAGAGATAAAAGTCAATCGTTCTTATGTTGAACAAAAATTAAACGTGATGGTTCTGTTTTGTTGGAAAATTATGTATCTTTTGTTTATTATTATAAGCACAGTTAAAAGAAAAAAATTGTAATGAAATGTTTCATACCCAACAGTTTATACATTACATGCAATTTTATACGATCATGTGTCGGGAACTTAATTGGTAGGTGATGGATGTTTGACTGATCGATGAATGATGGGTAATCGATGACCAATATAATCCGTCAGATACGTCAAATAAGCTATATAAGAGTTACCGTAACAACAGTTAACGATAGACCAGTCCATTAATCATATGCAAGGATTGAACGGATAAAGTTCGTATGTGACACGACTTCCACAGTATCTGCATGCGAAAAATGAAGACGTCTACGAAGACACAATTGCTCGATTTTGTTGTTAAGCAATTTGATCGCCATAGCATATTAGAAAATATATACATTACTTTTATCGCATTAGATGTATTTTTTTTTTAATTTGATATAATTGTAGCATTTAATCCAATATTATTGGCAATCAAATCCAAAATGTGAAAACCAAGGATATGTAAACACTTGAATACTTGAGATGCTTTATGCCCAAAACAAATTGTATTAAAATCTGAAACCTTACTTTCGTTTTCAATACTTAATCAGAGGATTTAAAGTATTCAGTACCTACATATAGGTTAAATGATTGATATATTTCAAGTATTGTGCAGATGTGTCTGTGTTTGCTATGTAGCTATCAGTCTTTGTTCGGAATAACACATAGAAATTTAAAACAGTATTATATGTCGTTTGTAGAAAGCCAACAATTCTTCAACAAACCTTCAAACAATAATACCCCATTTCTTTTGAAACTGTTAACATGGTTAAAGTGCAGCAGTCATATGTCGCGACGTAATATAAATGCCTTTCAATTGTATGTTGAAACAAGAAACTGTCCTTTAGTTTTATGTGAACAATAGAAATTGTATTGATACATTCAAAATATGTTAAAACTGGGATAGCTTTATAGAACAGCTGTGCTTTAATTTCTTGTGTATGCATGTTAAGGAAGAAGATATCTTTTGAACTACTACAATGTTTCATTAAATACAACATGCAAAGAAGCCATATTGATTCTAATCTTTTCAACAGGACATATTAAATGCTTTGTTACATTTGTATTTGAACAAGTTCATTACAGTCTATTCAGGTTACACTGAAACCGATGTAAACAAGTCACATTATAGTACGTTCAATAAAACTCAATAATGTAAAAGGACTAAAATGAAATACATAGTTATAAATGAAACTTTACAACGCTAATATCTTATGTAGTATGCCACATATGGCATCTTGTCAAAGAGAACAGATATTTATTGTTGAAAGTTTATAAAACTAAGACACGACGTACAATGTTTGAGACGTCTCATACTGTTCTAGACATGCGGTCGATCGGTCATTTGATTTTATTTGCCAAACATAAGAAACATGTAAATAGAAATTTCGTTTTTCAATATAATATCAGTAATTTAATAATGTGCGGTTTGTCAATACACTGTATCAATACATTTATTAAATGACAATTCTAATGATTTTGCAGCAGTCAACATGTTGTTCGTTTTCATTTGTGTTTCTATTATTTAAAAGTCATTTATTAATCCAATTTTCCTCATAAACACTTCAACATATATCGTACTGATCAATGTAAAGTTTCTATAGTCGTAGTATTATATTTATTAGCTGAAGATGACATTTGACCTTGATGGTATAGATAACTTAGTAAAACAACGTATTTGATGTTTACAATCGTAGCATTAACATTCTATCCACCACGACCAAGCGTCATAAGATCCTTTTATATAATCACCACGTGTTCACTTTACTTTAGAATGACATTCTTCTTTATAGAAAAATAAAATACAATACACATCGTTTAATGTTAAACACGGAAAAATAAGTTAATGAATTTGGAAAATTGTCTCCAGTACGTACTATATGAATAGTTCAGAGTAATATTATCTCACAATGCTTCCTCTTCATTTAAAGTATCACGTGACTAGTGTTTAATCATAATCAATATCTTTATATAATGTCATGTCTACAACATATGTTTTGAAAATAAATCAAAGTAGTCGAGGCCCATTGTTTTCTCTGTTAACCTCTGACTTTTTTTCAAGCATTTCTAGCTGTGTTGTCTAATGTTCAAATACGGTGACAGTAATTTTGTGTCAACACTATACAAGGAAAGTCAGCATATCCTTAATTGAATGTAAGAATGCACTGGTCACCGAAAGTTTGGTAGTATAAACAAATCTAATCTTTGAATTGTGCCATCTTTTCATTTTTTTCTGATTTACAAGGGATTTAAAGTGATCCTTAAGCTTTCATTTAAGTATGACGTTACCTAAAATGTTATGCAGGAGCTCTGTTGCTTTAAATGTGTACCTTTCCTGTAAGTTATTTCTGTCCGAATAAGTGGTTCCTTATCTGTTAACCCTGCACTGTTTTCACATTGAATTTTGAACAACTATACATGTATAGAATAGTGTATCATTTTCTTGGATTCAAATATTTTCAACTAGGTTGGAATTCGAGTGAGTTCCATCTAAAAAGTTTGCGGATCGCTTTTTAGCTTCAATTATGATCGATTGTACCCACGCATCAAGTGAGGTTTTAATAGCGAAGAGAAATGCTATTCAATAATTATTACTTTTAGTCAAGTTTCAACCTACATAATATTAACTGTCCTGACTTGAAAGTATTCCGTAGATGACAGACATGTTATATTTAGATTGGAAACGATAAATGGCGTTGAAAATGTATAGATCTTAGTCGGGTAAAACATAGTAATGGCGTTTTGACCTATACATGTACAAATGTACCCGCTTCTCCCTGTGTTCATACGTTAAAATCAAAACATCAGAACTCTCGGGATTGACTCCGCTGTAGAAGTGACTTCGTCACAAAACCTGATGTGGTTGTTCGTTGCAAAAATCAGGATAAGAACGTAAATTGAATACTGTAAAACCAACTAATTTTTGCGGATACCTTATTTTGCGTTTAGCAATTTTCAGTCGATGTCGGGGCGATTTATTTTCTAGATACAATTATATGAGAGAAGTCCCTAGGGCAGTATTTTATGTTCGCGATATTTTTCCACTCGCGAAAGTCGTGAAAAAATCGCTCGCGAAAATATGTTGGTTTACAGTATCATGAAATGGTAACATTCCCTCGGTTTTAGTTTAGAACCCGCATTTGTTTTCGCTTAGTAGATTTATGAATATTGAACAGCGGTATACTACTGTTGCCTTTCTTTATCTAGCATAAATAGTTTTGTTTAAGAATAAAATTTGAAACAATATTCACAATCTTTTTTTCCTATTTATGTCAACTTCGAGGTCAGCATGGTCAGCGAATAGAAACAAAACTACTTACTTGAATTTGTCAGAATCTGTGATCCATACGCAATGTTACTCTTCTTAACAGTAACTAAAATAGTTGATTAAAAATGAAAACAACACGTTATATAAATTTCATGCGGCCGAAGCGCGTACTTTTTCAGACGACGATTTATACAGAGTTCAAATCAACTTTAGAAAATGGAAAACGATATATATCCTGTACAAAATGCAGGAAACATTTCAAATGAATGAAATAAAACATTTAACAAACCAATCCATTCATACTAGTTTGTGTCCCCTTGTCACGTGATCAAGGATAACACAATTGTCTATAAATCATTTACATAAGAATACTGTCATTGTTCAGGACTATCATGAGTTTCAATGTATCCAAGCGGATCTGTTCTTCGAGACATTTAAAACAAGTTGTTCTTGCAATAATATATTGAAAAAATGTTTAACTTATGCATATGTGTATACTCAACTAAATCCTCTGTGCATGTGGATTTTATTTATTACGAATCCATAACGTTTAACCAACGAGCAATATTTCATTTTAGCTTCTTATAAACCTTTAGTTTTTGTTACCGAAGTCTATCGATCGTAAACTTGATAAACAATCACCAAACAATCATGGAGCACGTGATAAAATGAGTTGATAGAGCGAGGCTATGTGTTTCCATTTGTTAAATAAACTTGAACATATCAGTTTGTTAATAATTTGATGTATTATTGGTCCTTAAACACAATACATCTGCCAGTGTAAGTGTGTTGCATTGATGGTGACGGTTTCGGAATTCTGGATCCTCATTCCTCTTCAACATCGTACTTTCTTTGGTCTTTTAATGTTTTGATACCAGCGTCACGAATTAGTCTTTTGTAGACGATACGCGCGTCTGGCGGGCAAAATATGCATTAGGTATATTTTCACATCTCTTTGGTAGATACCACTGCTGCTTGAGTTTTTAACAGCACTCATCTATTGCAATGCATTTTCATTGATATTTACAACTATAGATTTGATTACGAAATTAAGCTGTTCCTGTAGAGTTATGATCACACTAATTGACCATTTGGATAAACTGATTTTTAAAGGTTATCAAAGTAACACAGTGAAATCTTTGAATATTGTATGCATTGGTACTGACATTGATTGTGTTTTTCAATGATTAAAATATGACTTATTATAGATATATATATATATATATATATATATATATATATATATATATATATATATATATATATATATATATATATCAACAAAAGGCATATAAACTGTACTCCTCGGGGTACAAATTGATATAAACTGTACACCTCAGTAAACTGTACAGTTGAGGTGAGCACAAAAAAAAGTAAAAATATTAGCAATGTGAACTTAATGACATACAAAAGATCGATACATTGCGATCACATAACGGTCTTGATGGTCAAAAAATAATGAGTAATAAGAAAGATATTGATTTCTGAAGTGACATACCCCCATTTTTCTATATATGTCACTTTGCACCAAATCGGTACAAACCGAGTTAAAGTGTACACTAACTTTAATCACGATTATTTATTGGTTCCCCAATATATATGTAATGAAATTTGCACTCAAATGATAGTTTAATATGTCTTTTAATTTTTGATACTTCAAACAAGTATCGGAACTTATCCGTTAAGAAATAATCTGAGATATATAATCGATCCTCACATATATGTGCCTGGTTTTCGATCAGCTTGAAAAAGATATATACATCCGGGCATTTAAATGTCTGTTTCGTTTGAAAACAAAATGGAGGATGTCCAAGCGATGACCTATATCATCATTTAGCCGTCGGATAATGGTTACAAATGATTGAAATACGTAAAATAATGTAAGTTTTTATTCATTTATACGAACAAATGTCTTTAACAAACAAAAGTATGCCTGAAAGAAGAAACAACGATCGTCGTTCAACAATGGCCTGACATCTGTATCCTACGACTTTTATATTCATTCTAGTTGATAATTCAGAGTTAGATAACTAAAAATATATATATATTGTTCTTATTAATTTTGATATTAGCCTGAATAGTTGCGCAACAATCTATAAAATGAGGGCGAATCATGTTTATAAACAATTACAAAAAGGGGGAACACATGCGTATGATCAATCTGAAAATGCACATATTGAGACAAAATTGTTGTTTTTGTTTGTTTTTCATGTCCCATCTCCAATATGAAAACGCTTTTTTTTTTGTTGAAAGATGTTTGTAAAATGTTTATTGTTAGTACTATCGGTAGGGTTTTTAGGTTCTGGGTTCTTCGGATTTTTATTGATTCAAAGCTCATTAAAAAAATCAACAAATCATAAGTTTCTAGGGTGATGTGAGACTATCTGGCTATTAACATGAGAATTTTATTTAAAAGAATATTTTTTGTTTCCAATTTTTTTTTTTTGAAAGGTTAAACTCAAATATAACTAAATATGTATTGCTACATACATGTACGAAACATGATTCTACATCCTGCTGATATAATGTTTATATTTTTAGTACTGGCTATGATTAAATTTTAAAATGTAATAATAAATAAAAAATATTCTTTCGTTAAAGACTAATTGTCAGAATGCATGGTCCAGTTACAAATGATTAATTGGGGATTTAACAAAACTATATGATGACAGTTTCATTGAGTTATTGTAACATTAATCTTTTCTACATGTATGTATTTAATATATTAAAATGCAAAATTAAAAACATTTATTCAAATTCATTCAATATTCTTATACATGTTATATCACATCTTTATTTGGCTTCATAAACAAGGCCATGTTCTAATTTGCACAAAATATGTTTGACACATGCACACAAACCTACTGTTTACATTGTCAGTATTGTCATTTTTATCCTAAAAACCATATATTTTTAGCTGCTTACATAAAATTATGTCTTTCCACTTTTCTGTGGAAAGACCTATGATATTTGTTTTGATTATTATTTTTTTCTTCTTCTTCTGCCACATTTTATCTTGCTGTGTATAGTGGTTTCGCAAGATGTCGCTTAGATTTTTTGCATGTTATTATTGCGCTTTTGAAACTGAACACATTTCATTGTAAGAGTTCTCTCCCAAACACTTTTTTCTTGAGTGCACATTATATCTCCTTTGCAATCGTGAAAGGTTAACACAAAATTATTTCACCAACTTGCTCATTATATCATAAGGATCTTCAGAATAATTTTGACTGAAGCTTTCCCGAGACTCCATATATATATATATATATATATATATGAGAGTCATTTCCGTTCTGTATTTAAAATAAGTGAAATGAAACTGTAACTGGTAAACCATAAGTCATAGAGACCAAGGGTCTTTTGAATTGTGGTCCTTTGTCCAAAATAAAGTAAATTAGGTCAAGGTCAAAGGTAAATGTCATGTTATAAATTTAGATTTTGGCTTATCCTTGCTTCTTTTCAGAAACCGCATTAGGTATGGACAAAATTTTTCTCCTAATTTTGTTAGTTGCGGCATGTCTTAAAATATATATTTTAGTTATAAGGGGTGCGTTAACTTTTGATGGGAGTTTAATTTCCTTCCCTCTGATACTTAATATTAGCTGTATTGGGATAGAACTCATTTCCCATATTATAGTGGAGACTTGGGGTCATTTGATTTGAAGTCCCTGCTTTATGACCTTGAAATTTAATTCAAGAGCAAAGGTAAATTTGACATTCTATATTTTGACCTTTACTCTATATTGATATTTATACATGATAGAGCCATTGGGTCTTTAAAATTAGGTTGGTAGACATATGACGTTGAAAACGTCAACCAGAAGTACCTTTTTAAACCGGAAGTACCAACTTATATGCAACTTATCTCCCTTATTTAAAGAAAATGTTTATAGAAACTATATATTTTTGGAATCAGTGTAATGTTAGCTATTATTTGAAACTGGAAGTGACTTTGGTTAACCAGAACTTTATACGAACAAATGTCTTTAACAAACAAAAGTATGCCTGAAAGAAGAAACAACGATCGTCGTTCAACAATGGCCTGACATCTGTATCCTACGACTTTTATATTCATTCTAGTTGATAATTCAGAGTTAGATAACTAAAATATATATATATTGTTCTTATTAATTTTGATATTAGCCTGAATAGTTGCGCAACAATCTATAAAATGAGGGCGAATCATGTTTATAAACAATTACAAAAGGGGAACACATGCGTATGATCAATCTGAAAATGCACATATTGAGACAAAATTGTTGTTTTGTTTGTTTTCATGTCCCATCTCCAATATGAAAACGCTTTTTTTTTGTTGAAAGATGTTTGTAAAATGTTTATTGTTAGTACTATCGGTAGGGTTTTAGGTTCTGGGTTCTTCGGATTTTTATTGATTCAAAGCTCATTAAAAAATCAACAAATCATAAGTTTCTAGGGT